>JBBPNE010000010.1:0-162957 GCA_038090735.1 Xerocomellus amylosporus | reverse complement strand
CCATGTCTATCAGGCATCCATGTCGAGTGGCTATTGTGCATTCGCTAAATGTTGTAGTTCGGAAAGTCGCACGTCCAATTTTCTCCCGGACCAAGTCAGTGATACGCATGTGTAATCGAGAGTTCCGAGCTCATCTAAAATTATGCAGGGAAGTGTGCTTGTCTGCGTATTTACGCTATAGCCCCCGGGTCCGTCCACCCAGGCCGTCACCCCCCACTTTCTCTTCCCTGAAAATTTGCCCGGAAGAATGGCAAGAAGAGATTTGGGGAATGAACAAAGCACCCTCGAGTGAAGACAAAGAGCCACTTATCGCCCAATGCCATGTGAGCCATGCAGTGCAGAGTCCTTTCACGGGTAGTTAACCTCCTCCCGCAAGATCTTCGTGCCTTCAGTTGGAGTGTTCTCGTCGTCTGAGGCTGTACCATTTCACATATCATTCTGCTCTTCAACGACCTTTCTGGGTAGCATCGCCACACACGTGACGCAAAGCGATATTTGCCTACAAAAACCGATCCATGTATTTCTTCTCCGACGGACGACTGTGTCGATTGGGAATTGGAAAGACGTTCAGGATGAAGTTCTTGGTATAGGCAGGACCCTTCCCAATCCTATAACAGCTGTCGAGCCTATCTTGGACAACACGGCGACTTCGAGCTGGGACGGTGAAATTCATTGCGAGCGGCCGATCAAATACTCTAGCTTTGCTACCTCTGTGGTTGAAGTCAAGGTGAGGCTCGTCTATATATTCCTAAACCTTAGCCATTCGAACACCTTGCGTATCAGGACTTCTTGGTGGTTTCATTGCTCGTCCCCCCTGGCCCACTGAAATCCATTCCGCCACAACTTTATCAAGCATTTCCTATTCGTCTGGTCACACACCCTTGGATCGACAGATCCTGAGGATACCGCTACACCGTCTATTTATGCAATTAAATTAAGCTATACGAGATTTCGCTTGCAGTACCACTGGCAAGTGTATCCTTAATGATATTTAGAACATTAAGTTAAAGGCTCAGTTATGTATGTCACAAGATCTCAGTAATTGATGGGTTTTGTTCACAGAACTATCCTGGAACTTGGAAGGGTTCATCTGGATTCCATTCACGGGTCCAATAAGTCTGAAGTGACGGGCTGTCTGAGATTTAGGACTTTGCCGAGAACTCGGCCCGGGGTATATCAATTTCAGACGCTGCGGCGGACTGATGCGGCAACGACTGAGGAGTATACTTAAACGCCATCGATTCACGAAGTGCCAGTGACCATCACAAGCTTCAATGGCCATCTCAGCGAAGGTCTACGCCCTCATACACTCACACAAGACGCTGACCACTGCGTTCGCCACTGCCACGACCGGACCAGATCATGATGTGTCCCCGGGTCTTTTAGCCAAGACTCTTTATGACGAACATCCCGAGCACCACAGCCTTTCTGGTAGTAGCCATCTAGAGGCGTTCAAGGAACTTTTCCAGCACACAGGAAAGAAGAATGTATACGAGGGTGTTCAAGCGATCGATCCGACTCAAGAGGACCTCGACCTGGCTGCTCAGTGTGGCAATTTTGGTTCGCGGCCCAGCGATCTGTTTCTGAAGGTCAGTACGATATCGCATTGTTTATCATGGCAGCTCTACATGTGATAGCATTTAGATATACACGGACGTTCTGGCTACTCTCGACAGCGATCCCTGGGCCGGTGTCGTGTCCCCACCACTTTTGGGCTCCAGAGGGGTCGTGAACTTGTCTATAATATCTTTGTAGGATTCTCCGAGGCGACGTGTAATGCGAAGGCTAAGGTGTTTTCAGGACCCCAGACATCGTGCAACATTATTACGATTGTATCGTCAACGCAGAGCACGAAGTCATTCTCGCTACAAACTATTGGGAGGCGTCCAAGGCGTCCAAATTCGTCTGTGGCGCCTTCAAAGAGCTATCGAGACGGGCGGAGAAACGGGGAAAGAAAGTCGTTGTAAAGATGATTTACGACCGCGCGAATTTGAAGATGCTTGCAGAGAGCCACATTCTCGTTGAAGAGGAAGAATGGTTGAGTGATGAAGTCAAACTACCCAGGAGGAGCGAGATGCCGTGGCTTGATTTCGAACTCGTGAATTTTCACCAGTGAGTGACATCTGGGGTTTCGACCGAATAACTCAACACATTCGCCCAACTTGAAGACCTTTACTGGGAACCTTCCACTGCAAATTCATGATTGTCGACCGGAAGGTAGCGCTGGTGAACTCCAATAATATTCAAGATTCTGCGAACATGGAGATGATGGTGCACCTCGAAGGACCCATCGTGGATAGCTTTTACGACATGGCCCTAATTAGCTGGTTTAGGCCGATGCATCCGATGCTACCTCTGTTGAACCGGCCATTTGAAAAACCCGAGGGTGGCTACAAGTTTGGAATGGACAATGAATATGCATCGGTACATCTCTTAGATGGGGGGAAAGGCGCAGAACTTTACCACAAGTTGACAAACGAAGAAATCCCCCGTGATGCAGCATCAGCTGACAAAATATTCATCTCGGGGAGATATCAGACAATCAGCGAACATCTAAGTTAGTCCATTTCTACATTTGCACGACTTCGAGGATTGATGTCCTTGATCTAGACGCAGATAATCAACCCGACACACATGGGACCATCGAATACGAATTGCCTAGATTACTTGATGATGAATACCTACCTCACGTCTTCCACGCACCACACGAAGAATGTCCCATTGTTCTCTTAAATCGTGCGCCGTACGGAAATCTGGGAAATCCGGATAGCGCAATACTCAACGCTCAGGACGCTGCCTGGCTTGCGGGACTGAAGTACGCGAAGAAGAATGTATTCATACAGTCACCAACCTTTAACGCAGTACCCGCGGTTGGAGGTGTATTGAATGCCGTGCGTCGTGGGATTGAGTGCACGCTTTACATAGATGTTGGATACAATGACGGGGGAGAAGTATTGCCAGGACAAGGGGGGGTCAACGAGGAAGTCTCGAAACGGATGTTTGCACAACTGAACGAGGAGGAGAAGGAGAGACTCAAGTTCCATTGGTATACTGGTGAGTTTCATCGCCGCCAGATGATCACTTCAGACTGAAATAGTTTCTCCACAGGAAAAGACCAGATTAAGCCGATCAATGCGTCCGCACAGAAACGAAACTGCCACGTATGTATTCCTTTAAATTTCATACTGTGTTGTGCTACTTATCTGGTACTTGCGGTCAAGGTCAAATTGATGATCATCGACGATGTTGTGGGTATCGCCGGGAATGGAAACCAGGGTGAGCATCGCCGGATCTCTGTTGAACGTTGAACATCAATGTCTCACTGATCAACACCCGCCAGATACACAATCTTGGTACCACAGCCAGGAAGTGAACGTAATGATTGATAATCCAACCGTCTGTAAAGACTGGCGAGATACCATCAGGAGAGTGCAGAATACGCACCTTCATGAGTTGCAGAAGGACGGGGTATACCTCGACCGAGATGGAAATCCGCTAACGGATTCGACGGGAGTCGGGAGTGGGCTGAAAGGTATTATTAAAGGTGTACAAGGATCCATTGCTCGGGCGCGTGGCAAGGGCGGATTTTAGCCGGTGGGCCATACTGCACACCCGCAATAGGGAATATGGGGGCGCGCCTTATTAGTCATAGATGTAACATCCATGTGGTCTAGATATCCCGAACAGCACTCAGAGCAGAGCTTCGTCCATTCTGAGTCGTTCTACATAAACACTTTTCCCGCAAGCACGGAGAAACACAACACCAGCTCCACGAAGCAACCCGAACAGCCCAGTGACCGAGAATGAGACAGCCCGTCTCGTCCAAAGTGACATACGGTAATGCGCCATGCGGAGTGGGAAGCCAATTTTAAGTATAGCTTGACGAACCATATGGTGGGTGAATACTGCCAATCACACGTTCACTGCTCGTCTCCGGGGGTAAGTCCTTTGCAGCTTGCCAGAGCACTCCCATGCCCGATGCCAGTCTTCCCGAGTACGCTGCTCCTCCATCGCAACTCCTTTCACCCATGTACACCGCTATACCGCGAACACATGAATACCGGCTGGCGCTCAACCCTCGATTGCGGTCCAACAGATTACCTCGCTCGTTCGTCAAACAGACGAAAAGCGGTAACGTGAGTTTGAGACTGGTTGACCAAGATGATCGGGTAGAGCTTCCCGTTTATGGTCTCGGTGCCTCCGTCCAAGGCATCGTGGAAATAAACAAGATCGAAGGTATCACCAGTGTTGAAGTACAGGTGAGCCGTTCGTTCCCTGGATAGGGGCGGGATGTTGACGCGCACCTTCAGGTTGAGGGTATCCTCAAGCTGGAAGAAGTAGCAGGAGCCGGAACCTCTAACCGCAGGGTATTCTCAAACAAGAGCGTGCTCTGGATCAAGGATAGGATTCAAGATGCACCATGTGCCAATTCGCTACGGTTCAGCTTCCCAATTCCCACGACGTATTCCGATGGAGACCACACATATGTGCGTGGCCAAGTAGGTTTCAGAATGACACCCTCTTTCACATGTCATGCTAGTTTCTGCCGCCAAGCTTCGAAGCTCATCTTTCAGGGATTCCGGGATTCCGGGCACATGTCAGCTACAGTGTGAGCGCGGTTGTGGTCAAGCCTACTGATGTTTCCAATATGGTCAAATCCACATTTTTTCGTAAAGATGATTGGTATGTTGGTGCGCATATGTGTCCATTGTCAAATCATTCGTCCTTCCACTTAGGATGGTCTCTACGCCGTTCTTGTATCTCCCTCGTACTCGCCCATCTGTGCCAATACCTGTTCCTCTCGTGGCGACCGCATCGAGTAGTGGCTTCGCGGAAACGCCGCAATGGAAGTTGTTTTCCTCGATTACTGTGGCCAATCGAGGAGGGATACGAGATCTGGTAGCCAAGGTTCGTTTATCAGTGCATCTCTTTCCCCCAGTAACATTGTCACGTTAGTTGTACATCCCTACAACACGAATATTTTGCATTCGCCAGCCTATCCCGTTCCATCTATCGTTCCATTCCAACACAGATTCCTTACGTGCCTTTTTACCACTCGCTCCTGTGGCTGGTCTAATCGCTCCGAAGAGACAGGCCACACGGATTCAACTCATGCGACAGATAACGGTGGATGTTCGGTGAGTTGTGGCCAATGGAATGATAGAATCCCGCCATCTTGACCACGATTCTAGCAATGCTATCGTTTCTGGCACCAAAGCAGATATATGGCGAGTAGATTGTATTGGTGAAGGTGTATTCAGAAATGCTGTACGTATTGAAACCAGTGACTGTTTTGGTACATTACTCTAATGCTACATAAAGGGAATCGGGACTGACTGGGCAGCGTTCTCTGGCGACATTTTCATCAGCGATGAGGTCACACTCGGGGGCTTCAGAGCTAGTGGGTTCTCCGTACGGGTATGCTCATCCAGCTTCTATGCAATCGCCGTATCTTAAAACCAAACCACAGGACTATCTGGTGCTGACTATGACACCTCCTGACCTTTCCAGATCCCCATTCAAAGAGCTCAGAATCGTTGTACCCATCCGACTAGCTACTGATCGTTGGAACAACGACGGTACGGGTTTTGGAGCATGTGGTCCGCCATCCATATCTTCGTCCGAGGAACTTGCTGCAGTGCCTGAGCTTCCGTATACCTCATAGGAAACCTTGCATCACGCCCACATTCCCGACAAATAGATTCTCAGTTTGTCCTACTCATTGTAGCGAGATGCCCAGACATTGGATTCGTTCTTTCTTGCTTGCATGCAGTAATGTATCAAAAGACTCTTTCCATTATATCACCAGGCTTTGCCAGTTCGTTTGTCCGATGCTCTACTTGACGTCCGTAATCCCATTGTGCGACGAACCAGTTGTTGATGGGACCGAATCCTCGGATGAACAAGATGAACCCAGAGACCATGCAGGACCAAGCTCACCAGGGGGTATGACATCATCCAGCAAACCGTATCTCGCATGGACCTTGCCAGCACCGCCATTCATCAGTGATGTCATATCACGTGGGTTGCAATATATCTTTCCTCCGCAGTGTGGAGCTCGACATTGAAGAAACCATCATGGCTAGCGAAACATTACCTTCACAAACCACTCGCGATGTCGCACCGCCTGTTGAGACAGAACAGCAGCGGATCCAAGCATCGCCGTCTTCTCCTGTGGGCCCGCCAACTGGAATTGACACTTCTCTCCAACCGGGTATGTCACGCGCGCGAACGACATGTTCTGCTCTTTAGTAGCTGAGTTCCATCCAGCTTCCGCGCCCCCAGTCGATAGAAAGGATATACCTGCGGAACAGATCAAGAGGCCGTCCGAGGTCAACCGAGATGACCCAAACATCAACGTTGTGGAGCTGCCGCCACACAGCCCGACGTTCAAGGAGCAAGTATATGGTCAGTGTTCTTCTGTCGCATCTATTTCAAGTTCTCTAAATTGGACTGGCGAATCGTTAGGTTATGGCAAGGTAAGGTTGCTTAGGCCCTCGGGGTTTGCTGATTCACATGCCCTTCTTTGCGCGGTATGAAGGTCATCCGTGGCACAGTAAGTTGCGCTGTTGCTGTGTTGTTGAGGATGGGTCTGATGGTCGACGCCACTAGGTGCTTGGTCGGCCCGAAGTCAAGGAACAGGGCGCACAGGTGCTTCGCGGGGAACAGGGCATTCCCCCGCGAGGCTCGCAATCTAGCAAATAGGCTCTGTTATCCTAATTCTTCAGTGTAGTATATTTTCTCCCTCCGAGTATGTTGGACGTGTAGCCCTTGAATTGTCTTTGAAGCTTGAGGAGTTATTGTGTACCAGGCGTCTATGATTGGATCTGAGATCTACCTTAGTGCTAAGCGCTGGGCACCGAAGGCTAAACTTCTAATTAAAAAATTTCTACGTTTGGTCGAGCGCTAAAGCGCACATTTCCCGCCCACTAGATACCCTGTCCAACATCGAGTTTCAGGTCAATCGGGTCTCGGAGGTCGTGCAAACACGGGACATTCGGGGTACGACTCCGGAAAAGGTTCTGACTCAAGACCAAAACCACGCTCTCGCTGTCTTCAGACTCAAAATGTTGTCCGTGACAAGCCCCACCAACCCTCATGTGAGCAAGCAAACACTATGCGGAGAACAGATGATAAAAACGATGCAACGGATACCCGCGAAAATCATCAACCCGGTGGTTCCTAGCTGTCAATATGCACTCGCGGTAGGTCGCCCTTTTGCTGTGTTGCCACGTCGTTCTGAACGTTGAGCTAGGAAACGAACATTGTACAAATTAGCGAGGACGGGGTAAAGAAGGCTGCTGAATATGTACGTGTCTGCTCTTCTACGTTGGTCCAGCCAGAGATGGAATACACACCGCAAGGTTTCACTTCGGATGTTCGTGGAGTCGTACACACCACGGACATGGCGGACCCAACCTCTGCACATTTGTCCTCCGGAGCCGTACTCGGCCTCGGACCCGCTCACAAAAGAGTGTCTCAACTGGATTTTCCTCATCTCCTCGCTCAACTTTAGTTTCTGGTCGGAAAGGGAGGGCAGCGAGGAGCGCTACGGGGTGGAATGGCGGACAGGCTGGGACACGAAGACGCGTGCTGTCCACACTGGATACTGGAGTCTGGTCGCAGCTCTGAATCGAGGTGGGTCCCCGCACACATTGACGTCTCTGCGGACACATGACGGTGATGCAGCTCTGGAAGAAAACATTCCGATCACCGATCCGGCGTTTTACTCGTCCGAGGTACTCTGTCCAGACGCGCTAATCGCGCATGTCTTCCGTGCTGCCCCGGAGTCAAAAGAAAAAATGCCGTTACTCAAGGAGCGCATTGCGATCATGAGGCAAGTTGGCTCCATCCTCTGCAATGTACGTCATTATCCGTCGGGTCCGTGACCGATCGCCGTCTGACACTTGCAGAACTTTGGCGGATCGTACGCGGGCTTCTTGAACATCTTCCAAGGATCCCGCTATGGCCGAGGGACCGCATTGGAACTCGTCGAGACCGTCACCGACTCCTTTCCTTGTTTTAGAGACGAGCGATCCCTCGGCGGACACCGGGGTACGTACTCACAATATTTGCAATTTCTGTTCTTCTCCCTCATCGCGGTCGCGCAGTCTTCTTCTGGAAGCGTGCCCAAATTCTCGTGGCCGAAACGTGGGCTGCCTTCTTTCCCGCAGACCCATCTGCCCCGCATCCCCTCTTCCCTCACGGTTCCGGCCCTTGTATCTCCTCCTTGACGATGTTCGCCGACTACCGCGTCCCCCAGATCCTCCATCATCTTGGCATACTTGTGTACCCGCCGTCGCTGCGGGAAAAGTTGAGGAATGGCGAGTACATCCTGCCGGGGTCGGACGAGGAGATCAGCTTGAGAACAGCAAGCATCGTGAGTGTCGAGCGAATGAGGGACGAGATTTTGAGGCTGAGGGGCGACGTCGGGAGAGGTCCATGGGAAGAGGTCAACAGCGTGTTGATTGATTTTTATCTCTGGGACTTGGCCAAGAGAATCGAGACTGGGAAAGACAGAGTAGAGGGGATCAATAACGTGGAAATGCTCCCTGCCCATAGGACAAGGAGCGTGTGGTACTAAACACAACTTAGTAGAGATCGTACCCTTCGATTAGTAGAATCTAGAATCATCGGGGGGTTAACCGGTCAAGGCTGGAGTAGGATTCAGAGTTACTCTTCCGCCTTCCATTTCCTCGAACGAACATCCAGGTTCGCAAAATTCCTCCTTTCCGGGGCCACCCAGCCCATCCCAATTGCCTCTAAAATATCTTCTTCCTTCTCACTGGCGACCAATTCCCAATATCCGCCGTGCTGCTCGATACTCCTTTGTTTATCGATGTCATCAATGGAAGCCATCGTGGCCGTGCCTTGCCATCTCCACAGCCCATATTCATTGAGGCGAAAACCAAGTCGGGATGCAGCTTTTCGTACAGCAAGATTGAACTGGACATCGCCTGTCAGCGCTATCGAAGCTGCACCCGCACACTGATGTGGGACGTAACTAATATCACAGTTAAGCCACTGGCTACGCACGGGACGCTTGCGTATCGAACTCACTATATCTCGGCACTGAAAAATTGGCCGTCATACTTTTCCACACCTTGAATTCTTTCAGCCCTCGTCTCCCACCCGTTGGTTTCCGCCTCATTCTCGGTACGTTCAGGGATTCTGATGACCCCATCCCACTTCTGGGCACCAGCAGTGATGGTAGCGGCCAGAAGTCCTCGGCACTCGAGTGGCGAGATAATCTCTGTGGAAAATGTGGCGGTGTCTGGTAGGCCTTTGGACTTGACCTTGGTCTGAGGGTGGCTTGCGAAGGGAGAGGGTATGATGTCGTATTTAGCCCTTTGTTTTATAGTAGAGTCAGCGCTTTGGGAACCTTCAGGGGGAAATACACCAGTATTCTGGGGATGAAGGACGATAAGGATGATGTGTTGAGCGCTACCTATACCGCGGCGGCTGAACGAAAGGTGAAATTCGGCCCCAAGCACAAGGATGCGAGGCTCACAAGTCACCGCTCAGCAAAACAGTATATTTGGATGAAATATTCTGCGTCACAAAGTCCTGTTGCGAGGCGCAGATTGAGAGACCAACGGGGAGAAGTATCATGCGATACGCACACGGACGGTTGACGCCTGCTCATGAGTCATACGACGATCAAGGCCAATCAAGTATTGTGCGTTAATCTGCTGAGGACGGCTTAGCATCTGGAAGAACTCGGGTCCAGTGAGATCCTGCAAAGATCTACAGCCTGCATCGTAGAGCGCGTTTGCTCTGGATGATCTGTGTACAAAGAAATGAAACACGTGGGGGGTATGCGGCAATAGATATGCATACCCTATACCACTGATACTTGAAAATGAGGATACCACCTGTTCTCTGCGTAGTTCGTCAAGCGTTTTTCGAGGTTTGGGTCTCGTGTGCTCCGTCAGAGAGTGGTCTGCGTCTTTGACCTTCTTTGACCTGGAAGATGTGGGTGGTTCCTATAGCCCAGAGGGATATGACGTTGTGAGATGAAACCAGAGTTGAGTCACCCATGGACATACATATGGAGTTCCCGAGAGGTAGGCATCTATGCGCTTCGCGATGCGTACACCTATTCCTTCGAGCTGGGGAGCGCATGAGACGGAGTAAACTACGTGGACAAGGATGAACTTGCATGCCTGACTTGGTCGACTGACCGAACTTGCTCGGGTAGCTGACCAATGGCACTGATCGCTCTCGAGTAAGCCCGCACCTTGTAAGAATTGGAGGACGCGGAGGCCTTCTCCTCGTCCATGTCTGAAAACTCGTTAGCATTCCTTCTGGGTTTGATGACCAGACTTGCATCGTGACAATGCTTGGATCAACTGCTCGTTTGGCCCTGGGGACGTCGCATGGTGTCTCAAGCACGCCCGCGCAAGAAGAGTCGGCCGTTTCTTGAGGAGTGTCGACAGCATACTTCGACGACGACGACGACGTCGAACACGCGAAGTGGGCTTGTCCGTGGCGGCGGCGTGTATTACGTAACACGCGTCTTGGACAGACTCCACCCGTTCGCTGAGTGGCCCCAACGATGACCGACACACCGCCGCAAGCGTCGACGTCGTACCCGACGACGAACATGACCAGCCTCACCGACGCCCAACTCAGACAGACAATCACCCAGCTGTCCAATGCCGCAACAAGCCAGTTCCACCCATACGCCGCAGCGGGCGCGCCGGCTGTTCCATCCAAGGGTCAGTTCATCTCCAACGTCCGTCCTGGCGGTCCTGACACCCCTTCAGCCTACCTCAAAAATGTCCACACATGGACAACGACGACGACAACCCCCAGGACCGGGACGCGCTCCCGCCCTCGCGCTGCCAAAGCCACGCCCGTGACACCCGCTCCAACAACCTACATCCCCGCGGCCTACCAGCCGCCACCCCCACCATCAGTGCCTGCAGCACCCGCCCCACCCCCGCCCCCGCCCAACCCACCCACGCATCCCCTCCCGGTGACCACGCAAGCGCTGCATTCTACCTACCCTTCCCGCCTCCGCACGGGTACATCTCTTCTGATGCAACCTATTCTGAATGTTACCTCTGCCACCGCACGCACATCCACTCGTCGCGGGGGTATGGTCAACTACGCGGAACCAGCGTCAGGGGACGAGTTCCCTGACGCTGGTGCCATCGACTCGGACGACTCGGACTTCGTCGCAAGTGGAGGCACTCGGACAGCCTTGCGACAGTCTAGATCACGCATGGGAAGCGGCATGACAGTCTTCCATTCTGGGAGCGGGCTATCGACACCCCAGCCCCAACCACTGCAGCTTCAATCACAGCAGCTGAAACCAATACAAACAGAAAGGGCAGAGCTGGAGCAGAGTTATTTGGGTATGATCCCCCCATCTCGATTTATTAAGCCCAAGCCTGTTGGCCCCACCGTACATGAATATCCGTGAGTCTTCTCCCGTATATTCTCTTCAATGGAATCTATCTTGCCCCAACGTCCATTCCGTGACACATTGATTATCGATTTTAACACGATGGAATGCACAGATCCGCAGATGCCCTCGAAACCCATTCTCTGAAACGCACATCCCTCGTTCCTATTCGCGTGGAGTTCGAGACCGAGACGCAGAGAATCCGAGACTGTTTCGTTTGGAACCTCTACGAAACACTGATCAAACCTGAAACATTCGCAAAGATTTTTTGCATGGACCTCGATTTACCGATCGTTCCTTGGGCCGAGGCCGTCGCTAATCAAATTAGGGCGCAACTCGAAGAGCACGAGGGTGTTGCTTCGTTGGACCTGGGTGTGGACGATTATATCCACAGACACGCGGATAGAGATGGTGAAACTGTCGAAGAGATTCCCGAATGCAGAGTCATACTCAGCGTGAGTCGTCATGCCTTCTATCATCTTCCCACTCCGTTTCACCCTAATCGAACGTGCGTACAATGCAAGGATCGCTGACTAAACCCCATTGTTGCATCACACACATAGATTGACGTTCAGATAGCTACCTATCACCTCCTCGATCACATTGAGTGGGATCTTCTCTCGCCCCTAACACCAGAGGCATTTTCTCAACAACTCTGCGCTGAACTTGGGCTGTCTGGAGAAGCGGTCCCACTTATTGCACATGCAGTACACGAAGAGCTCATGAAACATAAAAAAGATGCCATCGAATGGGGTGTCATAATTGGGGAACGCGAACCAGCATCCACCACGACAGAAGGGCCAACAGCGGGGGCAGGTACCGTGGGTGGCGGTGCTATGGTGATGAAAGACAAGACTGGTCTCGGTCTTGGAGGATGGGGACGAACACCGAAAGATGGGAGGGGTCCGAAAACCCTGAAGAGTGTATGGAGGGAATGGTCAGAGTCCGAGGAGTTCAGGACACGATTTGAGGTGCTAAGCGCAGAGGAAGTGGAACGGAGGGAGATCGAGAAGGAAAGGGCTAGCAGGTGTGTTACTCCTCTTCACGAAACATGGCTGGGATTCCCTGGTCTGATGATCCACAGACGTTTGCGCAGGGAGACATCAAAATTCCAAACAACACGGACAAGGCGACGATGAACACATTTGACGCAACAAGTTCCGCTATCAGTGGTGTTGCTTCCGAGTTCTGTGCTCGAACCTGCTATTCACGGAAGTACTTTATTTCGGTATTTGTTGAAACGTCATGCCGGTGTGCATCTATTCTGCCCCTGATGTCATGGCGTGCTTCGCAGTTCATCACACTCTCACCAATGCCTAGCAGAAAGTACGCTGGGGACACGTAACGACCCAGACTTTCATTTCTGAGCACCAACCGGTTTCCGTTTTCTGCCACTGGCTGGATGAGACCAAGACTCAGCTGGGAGATAAGCTGGGAAGACGAAGGCGGCTCAAAAGACCAATGGACAAACCATCGAACCTTAACTCTGAAATCCGGCAAGTCACGCGTTTGTTTCGAAGAGCACATACGTATGTCATGATTCACCCAGTATGCATAAGATAAAATCGGCCACTACTTTGAGTTCGAGTCAGTGGGGTTTGTCCGCCAACGAGAGCTACAACGTTGGGTCCGCGCGCGGTAGAAGATTGATCATCGGGTGCTCATGCCCGATGGCCGGACGAGCGACGGACGGAGGCTGACGCCCTCTTCTATGTTCAGGGTAAATGTGATGAACGAACAACGAGGGAAGGACACGGAACAAGCGGAATTCTCTTCCATCCCACCGAACGCGTGTCATATACGGCTCGCGGGTGCTAAGCCGACATATGGACGCCTATTAATTCCCCAGACATCCCCCACCCCCATCACCACGGACAAGGCTGAGGCTCGCCACGTCAGCAATACGAGAGCGCACTGGCTAAACCGGAAGCAAATTTAAAAGGGGTGTCATGAGGTCATCACGCTGGTTCTGATACGGTCCTGAGGTTGTCTTATTGCCAATTTCCCTGGCGCTTCCTGGTGTATCTTTGTCTCTTTTCTGGCGCGAGCCTTCGCGGTTTCGCCACGCGGCTCGGCTACATTCTAAGGGTGGTGGCGAGCACGGAGCCGTGTTTTGGTGTCATTCGTGGGTGTTCTACATGCATGAAATGGAAGACAGGTCGCAAAATTTTTTCGAGCCGGGACAGACTTATCGTCATCCCACTGCGGAGGCAATACAGCATTGCTTGATATTTGATTTTGCCACTGACGCATTCCGCGGATCTCGCTCTGGGATGCAGAGATAGGCTGTACGACACAGTGTCTGTGGGGTCACCGATACCGCAGTCACGGACTGCCTTTTATCCCGTGGCTAATAATACTGATCATGAAGCCAGGCCGAAGCAAGAGGTTGGCATTTGCAGATAAGCAATGAGCATACTAGGTGTCGTTTTTGATCGCAGGCGCCTGTGCACATTTCAAATATATCACAGGCAGGGCCGTGAGACGGTGGGGCCTATCCAGCTCATTCTAAATTCTGGGGATTCCAGGGGTATCCCCCCCTGGAATTTGTCCTGGGGAAACCAATGTGTAGTAATATGTCTCAATCACACAGCAGAGCATGAGCTGCGCAAGGAGCTGCGAGTGGTTTTTGTTCCGGAGTTCGGCGTGAATCGTGCTGCATGCGACAATTACAGAATAATTTCGGCCAGTGGTGGACCGGTCTCGTCCAGCCTATTATTGGAATGACCGAGCTCGATCTGTGTGGCGCTGCAGTCGATGCAAAGAATCAGATCAGGGCGAGAAGGGCGGCCAGGGTTAACAGAGCTGTCATGGCAGTCACGCACTGGCAGGACGCGCCCCTGTGGTGACTGCCGAGCGTGGTAAGCTTACGAGCATACCGCGCTGAGCGCTGAGCGCTGGCAACGAGGCAGATTGAACGGGGAAGCAGTCGGGTTACCTATGCGGCGTATCCCATATGCAACCCCTCAGGGAACAAGGGTGCGGGAGTATGAATCGCGGCGGACAAGCATCACATGGCCGTGAAACGCTGGCTATTCCGGGGTGAAAGCAACTGACCTATCAACCGTATCAGATGGCTCTGTCAGTGTTGTGCGAATCCGCCGCGTACATGATAAATTGTTCAAATCACACACGTCCCGTCACGAATTTGGTCGCCGTTGTGGGATCCAGGGGTTGGCTGGACTCGGCCGAGAAACTTATCTCAAGTGTCATACGTGTGTTTGGGCTCTCTTGAAGAGAGTCGGTTAGAGAAGGTGAGCCACGTCACCCGGTAAACCTCGAGGTACAAAGCAATGGATCAGAATGAAGAACGTGTGCTGATCAGGTGTGGCCACTGCGCAATCAGTCAGCAGCGCGTGCGCGGCGAGGTGCAATGGTGTGCGTCATGTTGGCGCCATGGCACGCATGGAACGCGCGTGACAGGACTGATTTTCGGGCGAGAGGCAAGTGACGCACGCCACGGAGTACTGATCCTGTCGTGACAAGTTCTAGGCCGGGGTAATCTAGATAACGAAGATAAGGTACTTGCAATGCGGGGTCAGTACATGGTTACCATCGGGGAGGGATGGAAGCGGATTATGTAATATTCTGGTGTACATAATAATAATAAATTATATTGCAGTCTCGGACCGATACGGGCACGGAGCCGTGAAGAATGCAGGGAGAAAAGAGGGTGTTTCAACCATCGCCATCGCCGCCCCCAGCAGCGAGCAGACCCGCCCGCCGTCGCGCCCGGCCCGCTTGACGACGGCCCACTAAGCCCGACTCGAGTTCTCCTTGCCGTGTTCCCCACGTTCGTATCTCCACCCCGCCCCATCCACGTTTTGGAGGTCCCCGAGGTATCGTTCGAGTTGCGCACAGCTTCGCCATCCCTTTTACGACATCTCTGTCACCGCTTCCCAACGCAACGTGTCGGACTTGTCCCCTTTCTTCCCCCAACGTCCCGAACTTGTCCTGAGTCGATTAACTGGGCCCGGCCTTACCCCGGACTTTATCCCTTCGCAACCCTCGCTGCTTCTTCACAACTCTCCGCCCCCCTTGACGTCTATAGATTCCTATCTCATAGCTGCAAGCACGCCGTAATATCACACAACACCCCGTCTTCCTCTCTCCGCTTCGATTCTCTTGCCACAACCGGTCGCATGCTCTCGCTCCTCTGATAAACCTCCAAGACGCCCCCTCCAGAACATATCGCATTTTCACCCCCCTGCTTCACCGTGTGTCTCCCTCCCTCCTCAGGGCCCCTCTCATGTGTACTTATATCTCCCCTCTCCAGTCTTCCTTCCCTTTCTCTGCTACCTTCCCAGCCCGCATTTCCATGGAGCCCGCTGCACCTCCCCCCACAACACAGGATAAGGCTACCCCACGTCCTTACAAGTGTCCCTATCCGCTCTGCGGTCGCGCCTTCAGCCGACTCGAACACCAGGTCTGTCCCTTTCATCTCCCTCCGCTGCGCTCTCATTTCCGATCGCTTTCCGCAGACTCGTCACATTCGTACCCACACAGGCGAAAAGCCTTTTGTCTGCACCTATCCGTCCTGCGAGAAGCGTTTCTCCCGTTCAGACGAACTCACGCGACATTCCCGAATACATAACAACGACCACAGCACCGCCAGTGTCTCCACTCATGCCGCCAAAGGAAAACCCAAGGCCAAGCCCGAAACCAGCATCCCCGACGACCTCGAACCGGGTATCAGTCTCCACTCCTTCACTCGGACTGATGGTCGCATCGAAGAGGCCTCTACCATTAGAGTGAAGAAGAAAGCGAGAAGTCGGGCGAACAGCGATGATGAGGTATGCAGCCCAAACTCCCGGTTGTCGGCTCCCCCAAACTTACATAATTTACTAATCGCTTTAACCCAACAGGGGGAATCCTACGCCCGACCCACCTCTCTCGGCTCATATGAGGCATCTCACCACCCTCGGCGATCACAAACACAAATACCGCTTGCAAATCCTTCCGCATTTTCTGCACTGTCTAGTGTCGCGATGGATGAACTTTATGCCCTTGAGCGCGAGGAAGCGCGAAGACGGGCCGAATATGAAGCTCGCCATGCAGAGGCCCTCCGTCGCGCTGAATATGAGGCTCGCAGCGTAGAAGTTATCTACTTTCGCGGGCGTTCCACCAAAAGTGCTACCACGAGTCCAGTTTCAACTCCATTTCACAGTGGCCTGTCCCTGAAAGTCGCAAACGCCGATCATATGGGTACAAGAGACTGGCCGGCGGAAGAAGACGCGGGCAGGACCCTGGACAAGTTCAACCCAGCCAAGCGGAGACCTGCCTGGCAAATGACGCCGATGGCGCAGGATGTTCGCCCGATATTGGACTCGTCGCGTTCTGCCGCTGTCCCTGAAGCAGCGAATGGTCGAACAACAACCCTTGGCCCTGGCACTCATCCATCGCACCCATCTCATGCCCCGGTATACCGCCACTTCGCTACCCACGAAGACTCTCCCTCGCCTCTGAGTTCTGACTCGGATTCTATCCCACCCCACCATGCCACACAGCACTCATCGCAATCACCATTCGCACGGCCCCGTGCCTCATACCCAGCTCCTAGCGCTTCTGCCGAGGTTTCGCCACAAGGAATATCGGCTGTCAAGCCCGAGTTCGCGTTTACACCCACCGCAAGCCCGTTCCTCGGGCCACTTCGCACGCTCAACCTTCATTCAACAAATCCCTCGCGAGCACCATCGCCTATACTACTGCCGCCTGCACATGTGTTCACCCAAAGCGAGCCACCTCATAGCCCAATTGAGGGACGCGGTCTTCGTCAACGCTCTGGGGGATCTAGCATTGTTGGAAGTCCGCCAGGTTCGAAGGGGGTGTTCGGTCCTGCATCGCGTAAGAGGAGTTCGGGCGAGGTCTCACAGATGGCCACATTGCCCCACGTGCATACATACCCAGGCCAGTTGTCGCTTGCTGCACGAGCTGACCGGAGCCTTTACTCTATGCCAACGCCGCAGCTCTCGAGTGGGCCTAGCAGCAGCAGCGGGAGCAGCCCCGGGAGCCTCACATATCCCCTACAAGGCAGTGGATACCCGTCGCGCCCGACGTTTGAGACTGCGCCAATGACACAAAGTCCATCAAGTTCGCGCCCCGCTTCACCCCCTCACGGTGTCAGCAATGGACCTGTTTCTTCTAATGGACACCATCTTGCTCATTCGGTTCGCCTCGCGTTTGGTATGACCCCGATCAATCCGTCAGGACCACCTCGCAATACGTCGTGGCCATCCACCAAAGCTGCGAAACCAAACGGTTCGCCGGGCGCAACCATCACATTCTCATCAGCTTCGGTTCCTGTTTCTCGTTCGAATTCTCCACCTATCACGTTGCCACCCCTAAAGCTCAAGTCCACGTCTCTCAAAGACCCATCGAGTTACAGCAAAGAGATGAGCGGTTCAGACGACGAGAGAACGCGAGAGAAGAAGGCGTACAAGGTCGAACTCCCAGGTTTCCGGGAATTCGAGGCTGCTACGCGCGCTACTCGGTGACCAATGTTCAATCAGTCCGACCTTCGCTCACTTCCACCTCGTGTCTTAATGATATTTCTTCCATCATTCTGTCGAACATTATATCCTATTGTTCATTTCCTACCGTTCCCTTACTCACGAATCACTCTTCTGTCCATTCCTCCTGCAATGACCTTTCAATCTCCTCTCCTTGACATAGAATTAGATCGTCCATACCAGCTATGTTTCTTTCGCATAGATGCGTCACGTATATAGGGATCAGGCATCTTGAGGACGTATTTTATGTAGTCCTAATATTCCGTGTATCTACTCATCGGCCCCTGTTCGCTTCGAGGCTTGTATGAATGCAGGATTGTATCTTTGCCAGTTGTTCTTGACGCGGGGTGTGGTTCTCCGCGACTGCGAGGTTTCGACAAGACTCAGGGTCCAACGAGCTGCGAGAATGTGCCGGCGGGTCCACTTGAACTCCGACTTGATGGACACTCCGGTATACACGCCCATAATATGCACTCCCGCAGGTCGCGTTCAATCCACTTGGACAATCTAACCTCGAATGGAATCGGACGAATGAGAAAGGATATCTTGCTGAGAACGTGTGCCGATGGCTTTCCGTTCTCCAGGTATGCATAATCTACGTCGGGTCCGTGACTCGGACAGCGGCCAAAGTGTCGTCTGGCAGGAAATTAACGGCGCACAAGTCTTGCGTGAACAGTCTTTCCTTCTCCCGGAATGGCGGGAGATGGTTGGCCAGTGCTGGGGACGGTAAATCCGTCGATGCTTACCTCCTAAACTGACTGCACACATGCGATTTCTGCCAAGATTTTCGTGTCCAACTTTGGGACTTCAATCAAGATGATGTGCGATGCCCGTCCCAAACGTACGCAGGGCCTGCCGTCAGTGTTCGTCTCCGCGGAGATAACTGAGCAGCTCATCGAGGGCAATAACCACTTGTAGGGCAACGTGCTATCTCTGGACTTCTCTGCAACCAACCAGTATCTTATAAGGTCCGCAATTGATTCATCTTTGCTCCTAGGATCCAGTTTCCAATATTCTCAGCGGCGGTGCAGACAATCTCATACTAAGGTTTGACATATCAAGACCAGCGGTTGGTTCCGGGTTGGGAATACGGAACGCTCAGGATGTTTATCGACGCCATGATGTAAGTGGGGTCCTGTTAAAGCATGCTTCTATCAGCCATATCAACCCAATCATGATGCATGATGTATATAGGACAGCGTGCGGAGCGTGAGCGCGCATCCTCATCAGGATGAGGTGTTCCTCAGCGCAAGGTAAGCCCCATGATGTTTTAAGTTCATGAATTTGCATTCTCCTGATTCTTTGATCGTTCCCGTGGTCTTAGTGAAGATGGGAAGATCATCCTCCATGATGCCCGTGTTGATAGGAGGCTGTCGTCTGCACAGGGAACCATCCAACACGCAACAGAGTTTACTGGCGTACAAACACATCCCAGCATGGAACACATCTTTGCCACCAGCGACTCCCACGGACAAGTATGTCTTCGTGACACCCGGATGGCGTTCGGCCCGTTATCTAGTAGGTCCAACGAAGGGATTGTGCAGAATGTGAGCGTTCCTAGGCCGTCTATTCCCGCGGTTTCGTCGGCTGAACCACCTTCAAAGTACAACACAAAATTGTCAAAACGGTCCTTGAGCTATCTGAGCAATCCTGAAAGTAGCAGTATCGCTTTCGATCGCGATGGTGAGCACCTATCGTGCCACTCACTAATGCATCCGTGAACTCAATATCGACCTTTTCTTTAGGAAGTAAGTTGGCCGTGACAATGCTTGTAAGTCTTCATCTCGAAAAGTTGGACGACTCTATTCCGAGCTCTGGGATAGCATTGGTTTCCGACCATTTACGCTGTTTCGGATCCTCACCCTCTTGCTGTCCTGACTGGCAAGAACAATCCCGACGGATTACCTGTCAATTTCGGAGAAAGAACATACTCGAATTCGTGCACCATGAAGGTGAATGTCTGTGGGCCAGAATTCCCTACTTATCTAATGTAACTAGTCAGGGGCGTTCGGTGGGCCCGGCGTGAACGAAGATATTCTCTATGGAGCAGGGTCTGATGACTTCAGGGGCTACGTATGGAAAATACCGGAGCTCAGCACGCTTTTGGGGTTCAGGCGGGAGATTAGTGCGGATGAATGGATGGCACATGAATGGACTGGTTCCTGTGGTGAGTTCCTGGACAGCCAAAATTTAATATCGGTTCATTTATCGCACACTCCAGCTTACTCCGACAGCCAATTCGCAACACGGTACATCCCGCTCCAAATAGATACTCCACTCTGCCGATTGAACGGTGAGATTAATGACCGGAACGTGCTCGGCATGCACGCTGACCTCATTTGCTGTGTTATTAGGACACAGGTCCATCGTGAACGCCGTTGCAATACATCCATCACTACTCCACATTGTCACATCCGGCATCGAACACCATGTGTTCTTGCACAGCCCGACACCCGTTTCGCCTGTGGCTCCTCAATTATCAGAAACACCACCAGAGACAAGAAGGTTAGGAGAACATAGCATCCAAGACTCGGCTCGCTTCCGGAGAGCACTATTACTGGGCCCACATCCAACGCTGCATGAGGAAACCGACGAAGCAGGTGACGAGGAAGACGCGATATCCTTGTTTGATCAGTAAGTAGTCTTGATCGATCATCAAGGCGGCCCCTCACACGAGGAAATGTACACAGCATTTTAAGGGAAGAAGGTGGAGGGGACGTGTTCACACGACGACATTGGGGAGGCAGCGAGAACTCTGATGATGAAGATGATCACCTCGTGGTTAATATGATGGACTCCCCGACATCATAATTTATTGAGTAGATGGCGTCATTCAGTAAATAGCTTGAACCCTAAGACCTGATGCTCAATTCGTTTTACTCCATGTGCACTATCTACTTCATCACCCCGTAGTTAACTGATGCACGTCCTTCACAGCACCACTGTATTTCAGGTTTTATGAGACGCCCGCTCGTGTTGTGGATTTGGCGTGTGCCCCGTTCCCACCTAGGGCGCGAGTGACGGCAAAGGGCAGGCAATTTATAAGAATTTGGCCAACAATAAGTCGCTAACGAGGAGCTGCTTACGCTTTTATTGTTTGTTTCTTCCTTATTTAATGGTTTAAGTGGGCGGACGATGGTCTAAGGTACACAGAACTCTGCGGACTGCCGGGGTCTGCCTTGCATTTCAAACCTCATAAAATAGCCTACAAAACAAATGCTCGCACGAGCCCAAACATGACCGAGTCCAGTCATGTGCGCCCGTATGATCACGGGGAGAGTGCGGCACCTCGTTCGAATGGCCCGTTGGAAAGTAGAAACAAATCTGCGCTTTCATACAGTCCCCAGATTTGGCTCGTGAATTCCTGGGTGGGTTGGGTACTCCGTGAGCGTTGGAGGTTCAAGATGAGGCGAGTCGTCTATGTGGGGGGAGAGAGAAGACGGCATCAATACCCGAGAAGCCGCTGAGCAGTATTTTTAAAAAGGACGACATACGGCTACGGAGGTAAGCGTCGGGATCCAGCTTTCATAGATGGGTCAGGAAGCGTCTCAGAGGACGAGATGCGTAGCAGGACGTACAAGATCATCAAAGTTGTTACAGGGCTATCGTACAGTGACGCAATGAAAATACACACAAGAAATACTTGCGCGCATGTTGACTCAGCTCTTCAATTCGAAAGTGTATGAAAGTTGACACGCTTACCAGCAATGCACGAGAACACAACCAATCCGTCGCGGATGGTCACACAGGCAATGTTCGACCATGCTCGGGCGCTGCGTTCTCGTTTGCGATACGCCAACCACAAGAGGATGGCCTGTGATGTGAACGTGCCGACGACGAACACGAAGATCGCCTTTGGCACCTGGACCATTGCGCAACTAGAGTCGTACGTCGTCGTGGGGATGCCTGATACCGGGGAGGCAATCGTCGTCACAAACTCAATCAGAACAGCAAACGTTCCCAAGTTGCTGCTGAACGTGCGCCTCCCGTATAGCGCATAGACTAATCACATCATTAGAAGGGGGAACATACGAAATCCGGATGGTACGCACTTCGGAGGAGTAACACAACGTCAAAGCAAACCATGAGCAATGTGCTCGCTACCATCTCAAGGAGACGATACAGTCGACAATATCGATCGGGGATCGCGTTATCCGCGAGATACCCCACTTGAATGCCAAACACCGCACTAAATTTCGATAGTCAAATCTACCCCACACGATGAAGTAAAGAGACATTTACGTCTGCAGAGCCAGGGCAAAGTATTTCCCAAAGAAATACAACCACTTGATATAGGCGGTATGTGGCATACTAGTGCACAGCAGGAGTCACGTTCCCCATGGTTTTGCTTGGAAGAATACGACGAACGCACGTCCAAATAAAATTGACCTCGTCATCAAATACGACTAGCCCATCCCAGACAGTGATCACCCACGAAGCGGCTAAGAAAACGTTCAGGGCGGTATATGCAATAAACATGAACCGCTGTGCCGCTCACCTGCAGCATACCCGCAAAGTTGCCAGAGCTCCAAAGATTGAGTACTTGGCCCACTCATGCGGCGCCTTTGACTTCTTTCTGGCATGGTTATTAAACAGGACAGTCAACATCCTCGTCTTATTCCTGTAGGCTGCGGTCGTGACGGGGAAATCTACGCACCTGAGTGGGTTTGAAAGGAACCACTGGCAATGCCGGCGCGCGCGCGCAACCAACCGTGGCCGAAAGAGCACAGCGCGCCGATGACAACATATCGACCTACGCGAACACTGTAACACTTGAAAAAACACTCGGCATTGCGGCACACCTTCCTGATACGTCAAGATTTAATCAAAAATAATTAGAGGATTTCTTTGGGAGGTATTACCTTGCTCGCAAGTTGCAATCTATCACAGGTGTCGTTACTGTGTCGCCCTGTTGACGTCGAAACACAGTCAAACGGCCATCGATGAGTCACGGTGACGTCACAGTAAACGGTGAGAAGGGGAACGGATACAACCAACCAGAATCTGAAAATCGTGTTGTCTACAATGGCGGCCAAGCTTCGGTAGGGCCCGCGACTCTGACGCGCTCGTCGCGTCTAAACATTATAGCTGCAGTCACTGGAAGATTTTTCGACGGGTTATTTCATTCGAGGGTTAGAAGTGCACAAGCAGGGTCGCAACGCCGCTCGGCGGCGGCGCCCCCTAGTTACTTACTTACCTAACCACCGTGCTTCAGGTTGAGCGAGACATGCCAGACAGACAGCACGTCAGGCTTTATTAAGGCGCTGTCCGCATGCCTTCACCAGGAGCCTCGGAAGTGTTTTGTATTCATATTGATACCGAATACAGATGAACCTATGATACAACTTCATTCTGTCAACCTGCTATATACACAGTGAGGCTACACTCACTAGGCCAAGGTATGGTCGGGATAGAGGTTAAATTTGATCTGCAACTAGAATCTGGCCAATTTTGTCAAATGGGAGCAAATGTGGTCTGGAATGACACCAACTCAGGACTCGGCGTAGCTAGCCTTGGATGGTTTTCGTGTCGACGTCTGAGTAAAAAGCAGTACGGTCTATCCCGATTCGGGTGTGTGGTCCCAGATGACCCGGGCTGCTCAGAAACGGGGGGGAAAGGGGCCCTTCCCGGCCTTCCCTCCCTCCTTCAAGTTTGGTGACTGACCGACGCGTTTTAATGCAGGTGGTGACGACGGGGCAGGGCGTGTGAGCGAGGACGGTTTGTGCACTCGGATCGTGCCGTATCTCGTGCCATTGCGCTACTTCGTATGCATCACGGACTCGGAGCCGTTCGTCTGGCATGGAGAACAGTGGTGGGACATCCCCGGTACGTCGTCATCGCCCGTCGCGCCTCCAAGTTCTCCGAGTCCAGCCCCCGTCGTTGATCGCTCCGCTTCTCCCACCCTCGCGCACTCAACCGACGGGTCGTTGGGCTTCTCTGGTCGGTGCATCTCGTTGCCGTCCTAACCCGTACTCCCTGCGCGCCATCTCGACTGCCTCGACACATCCGTCTCTACCCTCACCTCGCCATCTCTGTCCCTCACGCCCTCAGGCATGTCGGGAGGTTCTGCGGGTGCGTCTGGACGACCCTTGTCGTTTCCTGTTGTGTACACAGGGACTTCCGACGGTCTCACTGGGTCCGTCGTCTCGCGCTTTGTGCGGTTTCTCGTCTCACGTGGACGTATCCACTCGATTAGCCGTGTCGTCGATGTGCTCGGCAATTCCCATCGTCTATCTCCCCACCCTCGAGCTCAGTAGACGCCGTTCGTCTCGGATGGCAAGGTGAAGAACGAGGGTGTACAAGCCCCGACAGTCACCCGACTCAAAACTGGCACCGTTTTTGCGGCCCTTGACTGTGTCAACTGGAGTTTGGGTAAGTTTTTCTATTTTTTATTCCGGCTCGGGGACGAGGAAGACCATACTCCGTCCATGATGCCATCCGGGTGGCGTATCCAGGCGCATCCAACAAGAAGCCAATCCCGTGGCCCGACGTGCCCTTGGGGAGAGAGTGCACGTAACTTGCGTGCTGGATGGATCGATGTACAGGTACCGAATCGGTGAATCTGGTGTACAGCACATCAGTCGGCTTCAAGACGATTCGAGCTGTTATAACTTGGGAAGCAAATGCGGGATCCGACCAGGAAACTTGTTCGTGAAGCTGAAGAAGCGGTCAAGCCTTCCAACGGCTTACACGTCGCCTTCCTCAAGTTGAACCAAGCTGGAGAAATATAGGCGAATTGCTGCACGACGGTAAGACCCTCGCCAGCAGATGTAGACTAGTATACTAAAGAATAGTGTTTGGATAGCATAATCACACGCATCCGGACAGAGTCTCAGGCTCCATCGACCATCTCAGCAAACATCATATCGGCCATCCTCACGAGACACCAGAGTTGAGATCAAAGGATCTAACATTACCGTTCTAGGCCGATGGCCCGGGCCGCCCAGAGGTAGTGGTAATGACCACTGCAATCCAACAATTTACCCGTCGCCCAGTTCGAAGTAACCCATCGAGCTGAGGGAGACAGTCGCGATTCTGTACTATGTGAAGGCGTCGCGGCGTTAGTTAAGATGTCGAACAGTTTAACTTATTGGTAGACTGGCAGATGGATGTCCACATGATTTCAGACCACATGGTGATTTGTGTGGACCTGCCTACCCTGGAAACTATGAAAGTGGTAATGAGTGCGAGGAAGCAGTCAGATTCGTGACCCGCTTCGCGGTATTGGACCGCCTGCTTTTCGAGGCCTGTTGTCGCAGCGCCGACGGCCCTCGCTTTGATCTCCTCGATAACAGTCGTTTGAACACTCACGTTCGTCGATCTCGACCCCATAGTAGATATCATAGGAGAACAGCACTTTGCCAGAATCTGCCTTCTCGTACGTCTGATCTGCACCGACAACTCATCAGTCAATGGGAGAGGAAGAACAAATGCGGAAGGTTTTACATGCCATACGATGTACGCATCTTCATCGCAGAAATACCCTTTCTTGCCCCAGGAGTCAGGGAGATCTATAGGATGTGGACGACGCACAAATTCATGGAGAGTTCCACCACTTCATCGATAAGGGAAAGTGGATCGTCTCGTACGAGCTCTCCTCTGATGATTTCGAGATCGACCAGGGGGTATCTACGTCTACGATTCGAGCGACGGGGCGTGCACTGTTCTGTACCAGAGCTAGCCTCGCCTAGAACGTTTTGGATCGGGCAGATGGTGATGCACATTGGGTACTCGAGGACCAACTTCTCCAAGAAATCAGAGCCCGTACAAACATACCACCGTAGGTACTCACGGAGGAACCTGAGGGAATGTGACTCACCCCAGTGTCGAAATTGCATTCTGAGTTTGTGCGCCTGTAACTTATTTTGAGCTGAACTGGCTAGCCATTCGGCCCGATGATGCCGTTAATATCAGCCAGAGCGATGCCAGATGCACTGATAGGAAGCCGCGGTTGATTGAGAATATCTCCAAGTGGTAATCCATCAAAGCACCCTGACGGGGAGATCTCCCGACTCCTCTGGATCGTCCGAACGTTGGAGAAGAATCGAGATTGAAGCATTGGAAGTAAACGAGTGTCCTGTCTAGAGGTGGGTTGGTTGCAGCTGAGTCTCCCAATGCTCTAACACTCAATCTAGAACTGGGCCTCGAGCCTAATCAAACCATCGGCACCGGCGGCTGCATTGAAGATTAACTGACACGATTGAAACGAATATGAATTCATGCACAAGCGAGTACTAGTGAGAGTGCGGGACAATGAGCGTGGGAGTGCAAGTTAGTTGTTGGTCGTCCTCTACCAGATGCGTTCGTTACCACCCATCCATTCCTTTGTTCTTACACTCTCTTCCCTTTTTGCACTCGCTGTTTCTATTCCATTCTCCGTCCGCACGTCTCTCCCTCGGCAGTCCTCCAACAGCAGCGTAGTACCCGTCGGGAACACGCAAAATGCTTTTTACTACTCTAACATCACCCTCGGTGGCCGACAGATATCTGTCATGTTAGATACCGGAAGGTATGACCTTTTGTTCCTGACTCGTGTGGCCCACCTTTGACTCGTTAACAGCTCTGATTTGTGGGTGACCGGCTCTGTACCTGGTGCTCAGGATACCGGCAAGTCCCTAACACTATCCTACGCCGTCGGTAATGCCGCTGGTATGTCCTCTCTCCACCTCCCACAACCAGCCCCCCACCCACTCCCAAAGGTAACGTCTATACTGCTCCATTTCAACTTGACGGTTATACCGTCCAAGATCAGGCATTCCGTCAGTCTACAGTCCTTCCATTCCTCTATCCGGGCTTATCCCGTCAATACAGTCCTCGTCGCAAATACATCATCTTTCTCTACTAATATCCACGCCGAAGGATATGATGGTCTTATTGGCCTCGGCCCAAACTCTGGCTCTTCAATATATAAGAAGCTCAGTGGAAATTCGGGAAACAGCGCCATCAACCGAATATTTCAGCAGAATTCTGCATCGGACAGCTACATCACCTTGATGCTCAGCCGTAACGGCGACCCAGGTAGCCAGATAGCTGGCCAATTCACGATATCATCCGTCGCCCCGGGGTTTGAAAGCATAACGAACCAACCCCAGCTTCCTGTAGAGAAAGTGTACAAGCTTACAGACAAGGACCAGCACTGGCAGATATTGACAGACAAGGATGTTGGCATCATCGGCCCCGACGGACAACCGATTCAATACGATTCGATTGTGCCCAAAGCACCGAGCGGTCAATTGGTCGTTGTTTTGGATTCCGGATTCACACTACCACAGGTTCCCCGCTCGGTGTCTGACGCCATTTACGGACGTGTGCAAGGTGCAGAATGGTCGACTTCAAATCAGGCATGGCTCGTGCCTTGTGGACAGCTGATCAACGTCACGCTCAACTTTGGTGGCATATCGTATCCGGTGCATCCACTGGACGTATCTTCCAGTGATTTCGGTGTGATATTTTCGAATGGAAATCCTGCCTGTCTTGGGACCGTGAGTCATTTCAAATAGTTCTTGTTCACACCTAACTCGTCGTTCAGTTCCAACCTATCAGCTCGGCCTTTAGTTTGCTCGGAGAATACGACATGATTCTCGGCATGACATTTCGTATGATGATTTCGTCTATCTTGTATTTTATTTTTTATTGACCGACCTTTTGTAGTGCGGAACATCTACACACTGATCAACTTTGGTGATCTAGTTCAGGGCGGCTCGAGCTCAAGCGACCCTTACGTCCAACTCCTTTCCATCACCGACGAAACTGCTGCAGTCAACGATTTCATTAAAGTTCGATTGAGCGGCCAAAATCTTCTAAACTCTCCTCAGTATGCCCTGCTACCCGCGTCCCAGGGACAGCACTCGCCTGAGACCGCGGCGGAAAAGAAGGCTCAGTACGAGGAAGAAGTGCTCAGTCGCTGGCCTTATATTCTTGCTGGATGTCTTGTCCTTGTTCTCCTCCTTGTTGCTTACTGCGTCTGGCGCTGCTGCTGCAAGCGCAAACGCCTGGCCAAGAAAAACGCGACAAAGCAGCAGGCAGGTCGTGCACTGGATGGATCGACCACTGGTCCGTATGCCAAGTTGCAGGACTCGGGAAGCACTGCGTCTCTGGTGATGAAGCCCATGCGCGCGTCCACGCTAGATTTCAAGGATGCGGATAACGGAGACGCGTTCGTGCGGCACTAACCCCTGGCCGAGAAGGATCCATATATGCATGGTGAAGTACTGGCCGGTTTGTTAGATACCACGAGCAAGGTGGAGTAGCTGGCTACATGGACTTGCGTTGCAAACTATACTATCATCGCATCCAGGCAGAGAGGTCTCGAGGATTTCTCTAGACCACATCTGATTTATACGTCTTTTCCCCCCTGCAAGCCGCTCATCATATGGTATGAGTATGCTCGTTCTTGACAGACGTAATACATGGGAGGCAATTGATACAACAAATGCGAGCCCCAACTAGATAGCATTAAAGATCTGTCCACGAGAGACGCTGTCCATCGCTCGGACTTCCGGCGTCCAACGAAAAAGACGAGCGTTCCTCGAGCACGATGATCGAATGTGAACAACACAACAGCGCAGATCGTCTTCAGAACCAACGAACGTGCTGAACCAGCGCTTTGACGATCACACCTACGCCGCGCGTTGTGTGGGTCTTGCAACACCGCCGCGTCTGCTTCCAAGACGTTTCAACAGCCGTGACGCCGCTCGGCAGACCCGGGCCGTGATTCAGATGTCGGTGGACCGCTCCGTAAGTATCTGAGTCGCGCCCGTCCAGTCCATGCGTACCGGACAGTCGTCACGCATACCAGTAATTGCGTGGACGATTTCACCCGACCAATTCGTGGAACCAAACATCCTCGCCGTCACTCGAATGCCAACCGTCGTCATCGGGAAGCCAACGCGATCGCCATGCACTCGCTTACCAGCACAGCACCAACCCGTGTGTCCAAACTATCAACTACTGTTGGGGCATCGATTCGAACCGACCGCGCTGTTGTTGGTGTCGCACAGCCGGACTGCCGCGGATGCTGCCAGTGCGTCGCCAGGCCCGGGTTGACGTCAGAAATAGAAACGTGCGTCGTGGTGCGATGGTCATGGGACGCGAGGTGTTCGAGGAACAGGAACGCGGACAACTCGGAGTCAGGGGTGCCAGCCAGGCTCGGAAAGACGGAGGTAGTAGCCCGCTGACATGATTGAGCTGCAGGAGGCGTGCATGGCACGTGCCGCAGCGCGACAAGAAAGACAAGTACTCCGAACCGTTGGGTGGGCGTCTGTCGTGAAGCCAGCCGAGTGCCACCTTGGGCTGTGTTGCGAGGGTCTGAAGAGGCGAGGCGCAACAATGATGCTCCGGAGCTTCCAAGACCGCATGAAGTTCGACAATAGCCTAAATAACCTATCCTGTGTGAACTTGTTATCAAACAATGAGATAACGTTCTCGCAGCGTTGTATTAACGGCCATGAGCACACTGGACAGTGAGCAACTTGGGCCCTTCAGCGAGCTTAGATCTCCAAAGAATGGGATTGCCAGTGACACCTCGTCGGACTCGAAGCCCCGCGCCGTAGTCACTAAGCCCGCTGAGTCTAAAAGGGCAGAGGTGACATTGACCACGTCCCGTAGGGAACTCTGGGCTTTCTATCTCTACTACGTCGTGCGTTCCCTTCGACTGTTCAGAGTCGTAGTACGATTTAGGCTTACTCGTAATTGACGAGACTCTAGGGAAATAACGGCTTATCTGGTTTCAACTTTGGTCCCTCTCAGTTCCAGAACTTGCTCTATCTTGCTGGCTATGATCCAGCGTACCCTCCGTATTCTGCGCCGTGCGGAAGTGGCACAGGTTGTGTACTTCCGTACCTTGGAAGGATCAGAGACAGTTCGTATCGCATCGTGAACGCCAGATGCTCGTCGTTGACCGCTTCATAGTTAACTCTATCGTTCTCCTCACGAACGGTATCAGTTTCGCCATCCAAGCAGTCTTGCTTCTCGCCGTCGGAGCATGGGCGGACTATGGTCAATGGAGGTAATTCTATGTATTCCATCATGGGAGTAAATGTCTGACGCGATCCGAGACCTAATATCACCATCATATTTACGCTACTCGCGGTTGCAGTCTCCTTTGCATGGCTTGGCGTTGAAGACCCTTCCAAGTGGCAGGCAGGTGTTGTCCTCTATATTTTGGGTTGTGAGTTTGTTCTTGATGCTGCAACATCAAGGCCGATGCGATTGACTGCTCATGTTCCGGCCACTAGTGATAACGTACCAGGTATACATGCCCGAGTATGCGTTCGCCCTTTTATCTGATGTTGAAGCAGGGTGCCCTCACATTTTGGACAGCAGCATTCCCAGGCCTAACCCGTCATCTTCCCGAAGTCCAGGAGTCAGCCGAAGAGGTTCAACAGGGTAGTAAGAGGTGAGGTCGGTTAGAATGTGATATCTCCCTTCTTATCCACTCTTCCAGTGCGGACGAGCATACCTCTTTCGAGTCTCTGTCCAGAAATAGAGTTTCGAACATTTCATTCACTGTCTCTTCCGTTGGTGAAATATTCATCCTTGTTATCATGGTGGGTATTCTCGAAGGGATGAAAGTCGAGGAGAGCACAGAAAACAACACAAAAGCATTTAGTGTGCTTATAGCATTCTCAGGTGCAGCTTGGTGTAAGTAATCATCATTCCTTTGATGCATGGTACTGATGATACCATACTAATATTAGTAGTTTGTGCCTTACCTTGGTTCTTCCTCGAGAAGCGTCGACCTGGATTGTCACTTCCCCCCGGAAGCTCCCTTTTGACAATCGGGTTCCGGCAGACATATGTTGCTATCCAGGAATGCATGCGACTCAAACAGACTTTTTTATATCTTATCTTCTACTTCCTTATGTATGTCATCCTTTTTTCCCTAGGATCTATCTGATTGACTTGCATGTCCTTTTAGGGGAGATGTCTTGAATACCACTGTGTATGTTTCAACCATTTGCAGAGGTAAAGCTCATTGGCTTAACTTTTACAGTACTGTTATTGGTACTCTGCAGAACAGGTATGTAGCAATGAATTTACTTCTCTATTGCTTCTAAGAATAGACAGTGTTGTCACATATTCCACTCTCCAACTGACATTGCTGTTGATTGTTGGCATTGTGACTCAAGCACTTGGAATTTAGTGAGTATTTTGTGCTTTCAAATACTTTAAGTCTTATGTTCCCAGTGGATTCTGGTTGGTTCAGAAAAAGTACAAGATACCAACTAAGCATGTAAGTCAAATACTTGAAGGCCAACCATCTCACTATAAAGTTCAATAGATGCTCTCTTTCAATGTCTTTTGGATATTGGTTTGTTAGAACCACTACCTATGATGAGGGTTCTCCTGATCATGATTAGGTTCTCACTCTGTGGGGCCTCATAGGAGTGCATACTGATAACATTGGATTTAAGCATGTTTGGGAAATATGGTGAGGAGCCATTTAATATATGCTGAAGTTTATTTGATGGTCGTGTGCAGGTTATACCAAGTATTTTATGGTCTTATGGTTTGCCCATGGTATGCATACAGCCAGACCATGATTAGTGAAGTCTCACCTCTTCCTCAAATGTATGTCTGACACATTTAATCTTCTTTCCTCTGTTTCATACGAGTAACATTGTTCTAGGTTCCTCTTCTTTGCATTGTTCTCAGTGGTGTGTTTTCTTGGGTATTCATGGTTTCTATGCTGGGCTTACCTTGAACATACAGATTGGGAAAACATCTGCATTCATTGGCCCACTTGTATCATCTGCTATCATCACAGCATCAGGAAACAACGACAACATGCCATTTGCTTTTCTTTTTAGCTTGTAAGTTACATTGGACAAGTCTCTCAGGGTTGTGATTTTAATGGCCCAACAGAGGAGCATTCAGCATAATTTTCTTGTACATGGTGGATGTCAAGAAGAGTAAGGCCGAGTGTGAGGTATTTGTATTGGCCGAGGCAAGTCATAATGCATTTGGAGAGTGATTGATTCTTGCTGCCTCGGATGATATCAATTTATAGTTTGTTACCGATATTTTGAAGTTGTCTATGTTGCTCCACCCAACTCATCTCTCCATAAATATTTCTCATGTGTTAATAGCATCAATTAGTGGAGAACTTGAAGGGATGGGTCCGTGAGTGAAGATAGACAACTTGAGGACGGTCGAGATCACCCAAGTTGCGGGGTAGCTTGGGATTGTACAAGGGTAATAGCTGGCGTGCGTTCAAGTTTGAGCAAACGTTCAGCGCGAGAACAACCTGTACAGAAAACAATACTTTGATCGTGTTCTTATACCATTCCGACCGCCGCTCCTTCAAAAATCTATAGATCTTGTCACGCGCGTAACGAATCTATACGACGTCCATCGGGGACTCTAGACTCTAGATCTCATCGTCGCTCGCACCCCGAGCCGGAGCGAAAAAACCACTCATGAGAACGATGGAGATAAATCCCGTACTGTTGGGGTTCCTAAACCCTGCGGTGAGGCGCGTTGACAATGAAAGGGTGTGTCGTTCCAAGAGCCGAGGGGAAGCATAGAGCGAGCGATCATGCCCTCGCGGTCGGGGTACAGGCGAAGCGTGGACCTGGAGTTGGGCGCACAAATGGATAGCATAAAAAAAAGGTCGAAATGCTACATGCGACTCTCGTCATCTAGTGTCATCCTGGTCACCTCAGGACAACAAGGTGTTAAAAAAAATACCACAAGTTCCGTAGCGGTACAAACGTAGCATGAATAAACCCTAGAGCTCTGCTGCATACTGCGATCTGGTCAGCGGTACGTTCCAGGCAAGCGAATGCAGGCGAGACGTACGTTGGAGTGTGTCGTATCCAGGGGTAACGGTGGGGTGAGGACCATGGACATCGACCGCGTTCGTCTGTGCACCGGTGATGTTGGAGCAGATGAAATCGCCACCTCGTCACCCTTCTTTCTCGCTGCTCCTAGACAATCGAGAGTAGGCACGTTTGGTCTCTGTGGACGCGGCGTCGTCGAAGGAAAAATTTCGCGTTGCGGCGCCTCTGGGGATGGTACCCTGGTAGACTTGCGTTGCGAACCCGAACGAACACGTTTCAGAGGCGTGCCCTTGATAAGCTGCTGCGGCGATACTTCGCCGGGCTCACTCTTCGGCTCGATGAACCCGATTTCTAATGGCAAGTCTCGTCAGGTTCGCATCCCATCGACGACGCCACAGCACTCACGGTCCGTTTCGAGTCCCGTCTGGTGCGCAAAGTGACAGTCGTCCCCGTACTTGCAGTGACCAGTAGCAAACGCTGGACAGATTTGTCCTGGACGTCAGTCAGAATGAGATTGGGATCGGGCGCGCGTGGCAGCACTCACTCTGCCCTCCCATCATCACGCCACCCCCGATCACACGCCACGTTATTGGATAAAAATCCTTTGCTCGACAGTCGTCGTATTTATTGAGTGGCTTTGAAGGCAGTTTCGCGTCGGTCGGAAGAGCTAGTTTTGGAAGTAATTTTTTCGCATTTCCTTTGGACTCTGTGTCATGGATGCTAAAGTGCGTGCGCGTTGGACGAGTGAAGGAGGGGAAAAAATCGGTGCTTACAACGTGCATTTTTCCCCACTTGTACATTTGCCGTTTATCGCGTAGAATTTGCACGGCTTCGCTACAAAGTGCATAAATGACGTCAAAAATTAACGCCCTCGATTCAAGAAAGAAAACACATACTCTTGTACGCGAGTGGTTTCTTCCTCAGGTCATCTTGCCATGGCAGTAAAAACGGAGACGGGTGCGCAAACATTGAGCCCTGATCAAGGTATTGGCCCGACGTCGCACGGTCCCGTTCTACCACATACTCTGCCTTGACGTCGGGAAAAACCGGATAACGATAACCCGCACCTCCTGGTGACAGATTGGTCCCGAGGTCGTCAGGTGGACCTGCGACGGCTCGGACGTCCCCCAATTCTGCCCCTTCCAACCATGCTGTATCGAGGGCCACGCGGAGGCGGTAGTCTATGCTCGCAGCCGTTGACGATTCAATAGAGGACGGATCACTTTTGTCATCGGGGTAATCGGGGAGGGTCTCTGCCTGACAGGCAGGTCCGTACCGCGGATCAAAAGAAGGCGAAAGGGGAGCATATGGTTGCCATAGGAAAACGGGATGCGCTTGGGGGCCCAGAGGGTAGACAGGGGTTTTCGCAACAGGATGATAAGCTATCGGTCGAGGTGATCAGAGCTGTGGCGCACACCTCGCGCATGACTCACTATACATATGCTCGCCTTGGTAGGGTGGATGAGATATCGTGGGGCCTAAGCTGGATCAGCTCTGACCGAACAAACCAAGGAAAAGATACTGACTTTCTACTTGAGTTGAGGCGGAAAAGTGTGCAAAGGGACAGCTAGAGCCACGCCTACAATTGCCTGTCTGGTAGTATCGGCAAACGGCTCGTTTCTTATGGCGGCCTGTCGAGGACAGGTCCTGACTGCCTGTGCGCCACATGATAAGCTCCAAGAGAGTATGCCAACAGCACAAGCTCACCGTCACACGCAGCGCAGTACTGGTCACCGTGGATATAACCTGCAGGAGACATGCGTTCCAGGAATGGGGTGATGGTATCTGTGAGAGGAGGGGACAACACGTGATGGGCGCAACGGTTTAAACCACCTCTCGCTCCTTGTTACGACGTGCAAGACAAGGTAGCAAGCACGAGTGAGACAAACGATGCAAAGATATGTCAAGAGGCAAGTCTCCTCGGTCTGTGATAGTCAGTTCATATCAGCATATCACAATGCACACGCCCCGAAATTCAAGAACAGGACAATGGCTATTATCCGAAACCGGTCTAGTTCCGAAGGTTCATGAACGGTCAAGGTGACATGGATGACTCGCATTTCGCTCACGAGGATAGCTGTAGTGAGCCGAGCTGGTTTACAGGTAAAGTTCAGGCGAGGGGACGACCCTTGGCGGAAGTGAAGAATTTAAGCTTTCCTGTGGGTTGGTTCAGTGAAATGGTCATGTACTTACGGGGAGAACAAAGTGGTCGCGTGGTCAGATATATTGCATGAACAATAGGAATGAACAAGTTGGGATGGGAAAACCGGTTGCCATCGACGGCAATGGAGCTCGTGTTGGTTCGGTGGGGACTGGAAACAATAACACATGGCTCAGCTGTCAAATTTCATTCGTACCTGGGAGATGGTGGTGAACCTTGTGTGCGAACTTATTGTTCGTTTGCGGAGATGAACCACCACGAACCAGTTTTGGGATGCATATCGCCAGGACATGTCATATGAAACCTAATCATTCGCAAACTGATAAAGAGGCCGCGTGCACAGACAACAATATTTGTAACACAAGTCCCAGAGTCAAAACGTTCATCCATCTCTCCGCCCAGACGTAAATAAAGGAGCAAGGCTATCGTACAATGATACAGGCACAGAGTCAAGCATTCGGCAAAGATCCGTCCTCGTGCGGGTCATGAAGGAGTGGGGTACGTTCCGTGGGTGGCGAAGGGGTGATGGGTGTCGGTGGGCGGTTTGGATCAACACTGGAGGCGGTATTGGAGGTCTTTTTGGCCAGGGAGAGCTGCCACGGTTGGGTGACGTCTGCCTTGCAGACCGGGCACTGGAATGGAGAAAATGATGCAAGGGATGACGGGGAGTAGAGGATACGTACGAGTTTCTTGCGATTGATCAACCAGGAGTCGACCTCGTCGAGATGAAAGATGTGATGGCACGGCAGCTCGCGGACACGATCACCCTTGGCAAACTCGGAGAGACATATTGCGCATTCGACCTGTGTCTCGCACCATGGTATTGGGTCATGAGAGGTTGAAGCAGTCTGCTCGGCTGCCTCGATATCGAGGGTAGTGGGAGGAGAGGAAGGATCTGTGTTGGGGCTGGAACCTTTGTGCTTTTCCCAAGCGGAGCCATTCCAAACTCTCCAGGGGAGACCTTTTACGAGATGCTCTGGGGCGCGGTCGCGTTGGGCAGCACGTGCCATGCGCACGCGATGGATGAGAAGGGTGACAAAGGTGAGACAAGAGGGAAGGATTAGAATGACGATAAAGGTCAATATAGGGCTGGGTATGATTGGGAACGTGATAGACAGCGAGGGGACATGGGACTCACGAGTACCATTCCCAAGCGGAATACTGGGTTGTGATGAGAAGGGAGAGGGATTTCAGGCCGGAATGACGGGTTGTGGAAGAGTGGATTAAGAGCATGAGATCGTTGTAATCCGAGTAGGTGATGTAGGTAGATGGGGTGACGACATCGGACGCATCGGCTGGGAGAGGAGTGTCAAGGAGAGATGTAGGAGGATAAATGCGGGCAGAGGACCTTTACTGTACATGTTGACGAGGGTATCGGGGAGACCTGTGAGATCGGGGTCTTCGCCGCCTACGACGACGGCTCTTGCACCGAGACGTTGGGCTTCTCTGACCTGATCTGGGGTTCAAGGGTGGATGAAGAGAGAGGAGAGAGGACGTTCCTTGTCGATGAAAGGACAGTGGCCGCGCTGCACGAGGGCGATCCAGGACTCCTTTGGATCGGGACGATCGGGACCGATGGGGCAGAGGGGGGGACAGGCCGAGTTTGAGGCGTTGGCCAGGGCGTTGGCTGGACATGGCGAGGTGAAGGACGAGAGGGGGAGGACGTAGCCGAGGAGTGCGTCATCGAGTTCTGGACCGAACGCGGCTGGACGGGAGCGGAATGTGAGCGGGGGAGAGCGATCGACGACCGAGACGGAGCACTCGGAACCCCACACCCAGCCCCACAGCCACGTGCCCTCGGGGGAGGTGGGGGAGAACTTGTAGAGGGAGACGGAATGCGCCGCGCAGGAGTGGAGCAGGAGAACGAGCACGGCGACGAGCAGACGGGACATGGTCGACGACAGCAGCGAGACGACGGTCGAGCACATGTCCGCAAAGATCGGAACTTGCCGTGTCACGCGTCGCCAAGATCCGCACTCATTAGTGTTGTAATCAAAGTATTAGTGTGCTTCGGTACTAGCTCCCTCACGTACATACGCACGGACCGCAGATTCGGGGGGCCGAATAAGCTCGGAAGCATATATACTGCTCCCGCGCCACCGGTCTCACGTCGCCACGATGCGTCTGTTCAGCGTGCTCGGTCTGTGCACCGCCGCCGTGTGCACCGTCGACTCGTATGTCGCCACAGAGTCCCCCGTCGCAAAGGCGGACCTCCTCGCAAACATCGGCCCCTCTGGCTCCAAGTCCTCCGGCGCATACGTAGGCCCTCTCTCCATGTCCCCAAAACACTAACCCCCCGCCAGCCAGGCGTGGTCATCGCCAGCCCCAGCATCGAGGACCCGGACTACCTCTACTCATGGGTCCGCGACGCGTCCCTCGTGTTCAAGACACTCATTGACCAGTACACCCTCGCTCAAGACACCTCCCTCGGTCCCCTCATCGACATGTTCGTCCAGGCAGAGGCAAACATTCAGCAGGTCACCAACCCAAGCGGCTCCGTCTCCACCGGTGGCCTCGGCGAGCCAAAGTTTTTCATCAACGAAACCGCCTTCGAAGGCCCGTGGGGTCGTCCTCAGCGCGACGGCCCGGCCCTCCGATCAACCGCCATAATCACATATGCCGACTGGCTCATCAAAAATGGAAATACCTCCTACGCCACAGACGCCCTCTGGCCCGTCATACAGCTCGACCTCGACTATGTCGCAAACAACTGGAACCAGTCCACCTTCGACCTTTGGGAAGAGGTCGACTCTTCCTCCTTCTTTACCTCTGCCGTGCAGCACCGTGCTTTGCGCCAGGGGGCCACTCTCGCAACCGCCATTGGCCAGACATCCTCCGCCAGTCTGTACACAGCCCAGGCCGACAATATCCTCTGCTTCATCCAGGCATGTGTCTCCTCCTCTTCTCTCACCCCGATCAACCTTGCATACATAGTCTTTTTGGACACCCTCTCCCGGTTTCATGACCGCCAATACCGGCGGTGGCCGCTCCGGCATCGACGCAAACTCCGTCCTTGCTTCCATACACACCTTTGACGTCAACGCAGGTTGCGATGCCACCACCTTCCAACCATGTTCCGACAAGGCCCTCTCAAACCTAAAGACCTATGTCGATTCGTTCCGCTACATTTATGCCGTCAACCTTGGCATTCCCGCCGACGCTGCCGTCGCCACCGGTCGCTACCCCGAGGACATCTACCAGGGCGGCAACGTAAGTACTCCAGCCCTCCTTGCAACTCTTCTAGTCTCACCTCATCCTCCAGCCATGGTATCTCACCACTTTTGCAGTTGCAGAGCAGCTCTACGACGCCCTCATCGTCTGGAACAAACAAGGCTCTCTCACAGTCACCTCGACCTCCCTCGGCTTCTTCCAGCAATTCGATCCCTCACTCACCACTGCCACTTATCCCGCTTCCTCCTCCACCTTTACTTTTCTCACGAGTGCCATCAAGAATTTTGCTGACGGATTCGTAGCCATTGGCGCAGAGTATACCCCTTCCGACGGTGCACTCTCCGAGCAATACAGCAGGAGCGACGGTACACCGCTCAGCGCCATCGACCTCACATGGAGCTACGCATCTACGCTGACGGTCTTTGCCGCTCGCGCAGGACAAGCCTCGGCAAGCTGGGGTGCGCAGGGACTGACCGCCCCGAGTTCGTGCTTGACGAGCAACGCCCCGACCGTGTCGGTCGAGTTCAACGTCGATGCAACCACCGTCCTGGGAGGTATGTGGTCTCTGTCAACCAAAGAGTGCTGACAGAAACACGACACGATAGAAAACATTTACATCACTGGGTCAGTCAGCGCCATCACAAACTGGGGCACTTCCAACCCTATCCTCTTGTCCTCTGCCAACTACCCGATCTGGAGCAGTACGTACCTTCGTTTTGTTCAGGACCTTGACTGATCCTGCCGTCGCTAGCAACGGTTAATCTGCCCGCGAATACAGAAATCGAGTACAAGTACATCAGGATCTACAATGGCCAGGTGACGTGGGAGTCGGATCCAAATAATGCATTCACGACGGGGGCATCTGGTGCTCAAACTTTGAATGATGTGTGGCGCTGAGCGTTGCCAGATCTGGCATGATTAAAGTATTTCTTGGTTTCTTGGGAATACTATAGCCTTGGAATGAACAAGGGAGATCGATCCCGGATATCAGAATATTTCAACATGTCAAGGGAAATTACATCGAAAATAGAACTGAGCAGTATGCAAAAAAAAGACTAGTCATTGTTCCCCACCCTTGTGTCCGCACCAAATTCAGCTCGCCCTAGTGCCCCTCGGAATCAAACACAGTCTGATGGCCTTCTGCCGGGATATGTTGGCCGATGGTGCCTGGGTAATATGAGGCGTCGGGGACGCCTGTCTCGTCTAGACCCTCGGCGGCTTCGATGATCTCGTAGAGTCTCGAGGCCACTTCCGGCGGGGGAACCCGCCCTCCAAGAATATCCCGCGCGGGTACGGGAGACCCGTAGAACTCGCGATTCGCATCCTTGCGCTCGATCAAGGCAGTCCCCTCGAGAGAAACGCCCGCAAACAGACCTATCACCAAATGCCCATATCAGCCATCCATCCCGAAAAAAACACAAAAACCGCCACATGCACGTCCACCGACCTTTACTCTTTGAATACGAAAACATGCTCGCGGGGTGTGCCAAGCTCGCCTGGACGCTCCCGCCTGTCCCGATGGGTCCCGCTGCGGCGCTGACGTTCCCGCCGATAGTGACGTTCCCGCCCATGGAGAACGCGCGCACGGCGTCTTCAGAGTTGAGGACGATGACAAAGTCGGTGATGTCGGCGCCGATTTGGAGGCCCCAGCCGAGACCGCCTGTCGCGATGCACGAAGGGGCGGACCAGGAGCCGTCTGGGAGACGGGCGATGACGAGGCCCGAGCCGGCTTTTCCGGAGAACATGAAGCCGGCCTTGATCACTTGGAAGACGGCGAGGCCTGGGCCAAGGAGCGAGGGGTCGGCATGGACGGACGAAAAGAGGGGCGGGGGTGCGGACGTACCTCGCGCATGCTGCAAGACGGCTTTGGGGACGGAGTTGAGTGCAGACTCGGGGTGTGTTGGATCGGCTGTGTGCGCGCTGTCAGACGGGTCTCTGGAAGCGAGTCGAGCGGGGGGCGACTAACCGAGGAAACTGGCGAGAATCTTGGCTGCTTTCTCTGCCTCGCCGGGGAGGGTGAAGCCTTGGACGAAATCGCGCGAGCCAGAGGCGACACGCGAAGAACCCTCCCTGACTAGCGCAGTCGCTTGAATCCCTGCTCGTTGAGCTCCTTGTCTGAACTTGTCGAGCATAGACATCATGGGTCGTGTTCAGGACTGAGCGCTCATACAACACACTCCAAGAGCAAGTTACGTAATACGCAGTACTAGTAACTATGCACCGGACTAGCCCATACTTTCCGTTGGTATTCGAGCAATATGGGAACAATGTCAAAAAGTCCAAATTCCGGCCAATATGTCTCCACCATGTGTATTTGTGTATGTTCAGAGCACTGTGCTGGCGTAAGTTGTCAGGACAGGAACATATTCGGGGCTATCGCACCTGCCACGTCAAGAACCCACTCAACCGTCTTACCCCGCTCGTGCGCACAAAGATGTCAAGTGGAGGACTGCCTGCAAGCGAAGTAGATAGATGAGAGTTGATAGAGTCTTCGGTAATCGTGCTGAGACGATATGAGTGATGTCTCAGAAAGCCGGCACGAGTGTACTCACCTGCCGTCTAAATCGCCGCTGTCGATGGCCTCACGAATAACACTCTCGACGGCCGTCGTCATCTCGTCTTGCGACGCGTACGGTGCACAAATGTTAAGGATCGCACTATCATGTCTGCTTTCGGGGGGAGTCGTGCAAAGGAAGAAACAAACGCACGCATTGTTGTGCCGGGTCATGTTCTCTGCCTTTTCTACAGCCACCCGCACGTTCGGAGGTAAGAGCTCTCGTCTTCCCAGCATGTTCAACCGTACACCATATCTATCGAGCATCTCGCTTTGCCACGTAAACATGAATGAAACGCGCCTAATAACACGAACATACCCACGCTGCGCGATCCCGACGAGCCTCTCCTCAGCAAGCTTCATGACCACGTCTACTTCCTCTTTGGGTCGGTTGAAGTTCTCGATTGCAAAGGCGTACACGGTCACGCACTGGATGCGTAGGCGTAGGCAGAGCTCTAGGACCTAGGCAAGGGCATGCATGAAAGCGTGAATGGTCCTTCGTGTGCAAGAGATACACACCAAAAGCAGATTCTTGAAGCCCTCTGAGTGGCCCTCTTTGCCTGCCTTCCCCACCTTCCTGGCATATCTTCTGTTTCCATCCATTTCGAACGAAATGTGCCTCGGCATGGGCCCAGTGGCGAGGATGTTGACCAACAAATATACGAGCCATGTGTTGATGTATGTGATCGACGAGCGGAGAAACGCGACGAGGCTGAAACTGAACGCCATGTCGAGTCTCGACGTCAAAGTAAAACGTGTACAGCCACATGTTACAGAGCCACGTGCTCTGTACGATTACCCAGCCACAACGGACCACCTCATTTATTAGATTAGATATCAGCCAACAGGAATTGAGAGCGCTACCCGTAAGTCCCAATCGAAACCAAAGTCGTCACATAGCTGACGATTTGACACCTGAGAACCACTGGACTTTAATGTACGTTACCTCTAGAGTCGTCTGTTCTCCATTATCTGATGGCAGCTGCCACACGACCGGCCCATACTTTCCGTTGGTACTCGAGTAATATGGGAACAATGTCGAGGAGTCCAAATTCTGGCCAATATGTGTCCACCATGTGGATTTGTGTATGTTCAGAGCACTGTGCTGGCATAAGCGGGTCGGGACAGAAACATTCGCGGCTACCGCACCTGCCACGTCAGGAACCCACTCAACCGTTTTACCCCGCTCGTGCGTACAAAAATGTCAAGTGGGGGACTGCCCGCAAGCGAAGTGGATAAGTGGGAGTTGATTGAATCCTCGGTAATGGTGCTGAACGACAGAAGTTGGTTGAACGATATGAGTGATCTCTCAGAAAAGGCGGCGCGAGTGTACACTCACCTGCCATCTAAATCGCCGGTGTCGATGGTTTCACGAATGACGCTTTCGACGGCCGTCGTCATCTCGTCTTGCGACGCGTACGGTGCACAAACGTTCAGGGTCGCACTGTCATGTCTGCTGAGGGAAGGAATCGTGTGGGAGGAAGCAACGAACGCACACGCCGTTGTGCCGGGTCATGTTCTCTGCCTTTTCTATCGCCACTTGCACGTTCGGAGGAAAGAGCTCTCGTCTTCCCAGCACGTTCAACCGTACACCATGTCTATCAAGTATCTCACTTTACCACGTAAGCATGATTGAAACTCGCCGAGTAACACGATGTACGTACCCGCGCTGCGCAATCTCGACGAGCCTCTCCTCAGCAAGCTTCATGAGCAAGTCCACTTCCTCTTTGGGTCGATTGAAGTTCTCGATTGCAAAGGCGTACACGGTCACGCACTGGATACGTAGGCGTAAGCAGACCTCTAGGACCTGGACGTGTGCATGTATGAGAGGATGGGCGGTCTTTCGAGTGGAACAGATACACACCCAAAGCAGATTCTTGAAGCCATCCGGGTGGCCCTCTCTGCCTGCCTTCCCCACCTTCCTGGCATATCTTCTGTTTCCATCCATTTCGAACGAAATATGCCGAGGCATAGGCCCAGTGGAGAGGATGTCGAGGAACAAATAAATGAGCCATGTTGTGATGTATGTGATTGGCGAGCGGATGAACGCGACGAGGCTGAAGGGCATGACGGTCGACGTCGAGTGAAAGGTGCACAGCCACATTTTACAGACCTAGCCACGTGTTGCTAAAAGCCGTGTATGTCCGCGAGATTTTACCTAGCACACCCGAGTTTGTACCACAACCATGGTTGCCAATCGCGACGAAGAGCGTCCGCTGCTCGGGGACGAAGAAGTCCATGTCAAGCCAACTACGCAACCTAATTATTCCATCTGGAAGATATTGGCGGCCCTCTCTGCCCTCGCCCTCCTTTCCGTCGGCGGCGCTGCATACCTTGGTGCGCGAACGTCCCAGCAGCCGACAAGAGACGCAGTGCGGTTCTCCAACGGGACACACGAGTTCAAGAGGACCGTCATTCTTATTTCCATCGATGGATGCCGGCAAGTTGTTCGTTGTTGCCATTCCGGTTCATACTTATCTTATTTAACACTAGCGCGAGTTACCTCGACCGTGGTTTGACCCCCCATTTATTAGACATCGGCAAACAGGGATTGAGAGCGAAACATATGAAGCCCATCTTTCCAGTCAGTCGAATTTTTGGTACACTTTGCTACTACTAAGATGCTTTCCCAGTCATTGACCTACCCGTAAGTCCCTATCGAAACCAAAGTCATTACAGCTGACGATTTGACACCTAGGAACCACTGGGCTCTGATGTACGCTACCTCTAGTCCTATGTTCTACATTCTCTGACGTCAGCTCTACAGGACCGGTTTGTATGCTGAATCCCACGGAATAATCGCCAATGTGCGTCCAGTTTGTCTTCCACTAACAATGATTGACGACGTCGCGTCATAGGACTTCTGGGACCCCGTAACGGACACAGGGTTCTCGTACAACGATAGCTCCATGTACTTGGCCGATTGGTGGTTGGGCGAGCCGGTAGGCTGCGTTGTTACTCACATGTGGCTTTACTCACGAACAAATGAAATAGCTGTGGGAGACGGCTGGACGGGCCGGTATTGTTACCGCGAATCAAATGTGGTGCGTTTCCCTCTTCAATATACTCACATGCTCGATCTTCACGTGCAATAGGCCAGGGCCGCCGATTACACTCTCGGGAAGCTCTCCAACTTACTTCGTCCCTTGGCGCGATCATGTTCCCCTTCAGGAAAAGTTAGATCAGATACTAGAGTGGGTGGATATTGGGGATATAGAAAAGAGACCAGAGCTCATTCTGAGTAAGCCATCGTTCACGCGGAACGTAGTAGTTGCTCACCGGAGAACAGCATACGAACCATCGGTGGATTCGGCTGGACATGAGACTGGGCCTATGTCTCCTCAAGTGAATGTGCGTCTGTCAGCGATGTTCACACATCCACCGCATGTTCTGATGTCTCAATGATCATGGTCGCAGGAAGCGCTTGCGAAGATCGATGTCTTCGCCCGTGATCTTCATAATTCGCTCCTTTCACGTAACCTCTCTCAGATAGTAGATGTGATCTTTGTCAGTGACCATGGAATGAGCGATACCAGTGAGGTTGAGTTGGTCTACCTAGATGGAGACGACATACTTGGTACGTTCATTCCTCTCCCAAGGAAATCTCGTTCCACGATGGGCGGCAGACCGGTTGATATCTTTAATTGCATAGGCGAAACGTGGAACAATGTTACGCACCACGATGGATGGCCTTTGTATGGCCTTCGCTTCTCAGAAGAAACAGATCAACGAGTTGCTTTGGAGAAGCTCGTTCGTGCATCCAACGAACCACAATTCAGTGGCAAGTTCCAAGTGTATTTCACGGATTCGTATACTGGCGGTATGTACCTGCGTCATAATCCCTCCAGGCTTGAAATTTATGAATTATTCTTGTACAGGGCACCTCGAGGAAGCAACACCCATGCCCCCACGCTACCACCTTGCCGCAAACGAGCGGATCGCTCCTATTTGGGTTGTGCCGACGCTCGGGTATGCCCTAACAACCAGGGCACTAGGTACGGATGGGATGCACATCGGTGTAAGCCACCATCCTCTCCACTAACCTATACATTGATCTTGCTTGCTCGACAAAGACCCATGGCTTCGACAACGAGGAACCCGACATGCAAGCCATATTCATTGCCCACGGTCCCTTCTCGCATGGTGCCAAGCTCTACTCACCCGATACTGAACCCTCTGCCTGGCACTCTGTGACTGACGGTGCCTATATCATACCTGGGTTCGCAAATATCGAGTTTTATAACCTCGTCGTGCGATTGCTTGGTATCGAAGCTTGGGCGGCGCCAAACAACGGGACAGCAGGCTTCTGGGACAAGTATCTCGATCTGTGATCCCTCGTCGCGCTTTATGCCTGGTCGATGGAACCAGAATATAAAATGTAGATCGACCAGTAGGCAGATCTACTATATCGCTTGAATTCGAATTAGAACAAGCACTAAATGAATACAGGTGAAAATGTCATCATCCTTACTAGTCTCGAAACCAGACAAGTTCTAGGCACCCCTAAGCAAACAACCGCCTGTCAAGTCGTCTGGAGCCGAGATTAAAGCCTCACAGCCTCCCATGATGGCAGTCGTTGCTCCGTGGCGACATAGGCTCCAACATCATGCCCTCATGATCAGTGAACCTGATTCCGGCGCTCCTCCAGTCCCTCCCTCTCTCATTGATACTATTCCGTGGGCTGGAGTCGTTGGACAGTATGCAATCTATTCTCTTAAAGAAACTGCTAGCGTCCCTAGCTCTCGTATCCTTCGCCAGAGCGGTGTCATTTTACTGGATTGACGATCAAAATTTTACCTCTGTCCATTATTCGGAAGAACCTCAATGCATGGATATACATGTAGGAGGGTAGTCCATCCCTTGGAGTTCCCCTCGCCAACGGGTCGCTGGTAAACATCGATTTATCTTATTGTCACAATCGCGCATAGTGGGTTCCATGTCCACCACCGACTCCTCGTTACTCGAACTAAGCAGGGTCCTATAGCACTTGTAAGTCTCCTGGACGGACAAGAAACGATGAACTTACCCTGGTGCGCAGATGTGTTGTGTACCAACACCAATGACTGCGAGGTGGAGATCCTATTTGCTGGTAAGGGGGTGCTTGCCAGTGCATTGAATGCCAAGGCTTACGGTCTCTTGCAGGTCTGGCATCAATTATGGCCGGCATACAGGGTATCAACGCAAGTCTCACGATCGACGGAGGAGCGCCAGAGTATAATGTGTTGCCTGCTTATACTGGGCCAAATGAATCAGGCTATAATTCGAGCGTCAATCTTTTCAGCATTCAAGGCTTCACCACCAGAAATCATACAGCAACCATGACTGTTCCGAGTTGGGACAACATGTCGAGTATGATTATATTTGACTATGCGGAGATCAACACGTCGCTCGTTTCGCTCACGACGGAGTCAAATCCGACCCCCAACGTAAGCAGTCTTGGGCTCGCCCCACTATGATATTAATTTTTGTAATAGCACAAATGTTGGCGCTATCGTCGAAGGGGTCGTAAGCGGCAGCTCTTATTGCCCTCCTCCTTGCAATATTTTATCTCCGAAGGCGGGACCGTCGCGAAGCTCCAAGGTTGAGCGCAAACCTGGACTCGGATGCCGCTGAAGGATAGAGCCCTTCTCGGCACATTCGCTACATCACCAAGGGCCACATTGGTATACGGATGTCACAGAACTTCCAGTAACCGATTTAGAGGGTCTAGTGACTGGCGCCGTCAGTGCACTCCCCCCACCACACTTGGCAAGCTCAGGCTCAGGTTCATAGTGAGATGAAAAGTCACGATTGGGCGTCACGGATCCTGACACGGGTCAGATCGCCAATGCCAATGTCACGCTCCCTAGTACTACGCAGGCTGGTTCACCCAGCGCATACTCTTCCGGCGGCCGGTCGGAAACGTCTCGCCCTCGGATACAGCAGACATCCGATGCTCATAGATGGTCAGGCTGATTTCGTGAATAACAATAACCTGCACGCGAACAACGTACCAGCCGGCGCGATCGAGAGGATGATGGCTGGGGAGCGACAACCTGCGGTGGATGGGTATGGTTCCCTTCCGCCACCTAGCTATTATCATGGCACTTATTAGTATGTCTATTGTACTAGTATGTATGAATGAAACTCATTGGGTCCTGGCTGGACTGCCCATCTTGCCACTAGGGGTCGTCGATACTCACTTTTCCTGGTAGTTTACCTACCCCTGCGCGCACCGCGAATTCAGGTCGTTACCAATTCGTTTGAAATCACTGGTGTATTACAGTCACATCTTCGGCTGAAAATTGGGAGTCACGCACGCGGTATGAGTTTACGTGCCTATTCACGGTCGTATGCTGTGTGAGCTACAGACTTTCGGCCACCAATGCACTGTGACTCGGGTAGTCATCAATTTAGATCACAGGCGTTTTACTATCCTACCTCGTGTGGAATATCGGGGGACTCGGGTGCGGTATGTAAGTCTACACGCACGATTGGGTATCAATAACAAACCACACAAAGCCTTGGATGATCGGCCGGTCGTCGTCGTCCCGAGCCCTCACGGAGTATGGGGGCTTTTAAGCTCACGTCGACTTCAGTTTGAAAGTCTTCAAGGAAATTTGATTCTTTTTGGTGCCATGCGCAATAGTAGTGCACATCGCGACGGGGCTCGTAACAATGTGCACGACTATTGTGCATGGCGGCATGACGGCCTTTGCGCTGACCACCACCACCATTATGCACGGCACCGAATGTTCCGATGTTTCGCTGGCGAAACGTCACACGGGCATGCATGAGAGCGCGAGTGGTCTTTCGCGTGGAACAAATACACACCCAAAGCAGATCCCTGAATCCATCTAGGTGCCGTCTCTCCCTTCCTTCCCTAACCTCCTGGAATACCATCTGTTTCTATCCATTACGGGTGGGGTGTGCCTCTAGTATGGTGATGTGTGCGTCGGCATGAGCCCAGTGATGGGGATGTCGGGCAATAAATATATGAGCCGTGTTTTGATGTATGATGTCCGTGACGTAAATGTGCACAGCCACAATTTATAGAGCCACGTGTTCTGTATTATGACCTTTTCAAGGTTGCTCTAGTTTGTAGCGTGACCATGATTGCCAACGGCGACGAAGAGCGTCCGCTGCTCGAGGACGAAGAGGTCCATGTCCAGCCAACTACGCAACCTAATTATTTTAACTGGAAGATATTGGCCGCCCTCTCTGCCGTCGTCCTCCTTTCCGCTGGCGGCGCTGCATATTTGTACCTTGGTGCGCGGACGTCCCAGGAGCCTACAAGAGACGCAGCGCGGTTCTCCAACGGGACACACGAGTTCAAGAGGACCGTCGTTCTCATTTCCATCGATGGACTCAGGCAGGTCGTTTGTTGGTGCCGTTCCGGTTCACATCCTTATCTTAACACTAGCGCGAATTACCTCGACCGTGGTTTGACCCCCCATTTATTAGATATCAGTCAACAGGGATTGAGAGCGAAATATATGACGCCTGTCTTTCCGGTCAGTCAACCTTTTGGTATACTTTGCTGCTACTAAGTTGCTTTGGCAGACGTTGACCTTTCCGTGAGTCTCAATCGAAATCAAAGTCATCCCACAGTTGACGATTTGACACCTAGTAACCACTGGGCTCTGATGTACGCTATCTCTAGTCGTCTGTTCTACATTATCTGACGTCAGCTCTACAGGACCGGTTTGTATGCTGAATCGCACGGAATCATCGCCAATGTGCGTCCAGCATGTCGTCTACTAACAATGGTTGACGACGTCGCATCATAGAACTTCTGGGACCCCGTAACGGACACAGAGTTCTGGTACAACCGCGCCGAGTCCATGTCCTTGGCCGGTTGGTGGTTCGGCGAGCCAGTAAGCTGCGTTGTTACTCGCAGGTGGCTTTGTTCACGAACAAGTGAAATAGTTGTGGGAGACGGCTGGACGGGCCGGTGTTGTTACCGCGAATCAAATGTGGTGCGTTTCCCTCTTCAATATCTTCACATATTCGATCCTTACGTGTAATAGGCCAGGGCCGACAACCACACTCTCGGGAGCCTCTCCAACTTACTTCGTTCCTTGGCGCGATAAAGTCCCCCTTCAGGAAAAGTTAGACCAGATACTAGAGTGGGTGGATGTTGGGGATATAGAGAAGAGACCAGAGCTCATTCTGAGTAAGCCATCGTTCACGCGGAACGCAGTAGTTGCTCACCAGAGAACAGCATACGAACCGTCATTGGATCAGGCTGGACATGCTACTGGGCCCATGTCTGCGTTAGTGAATGTGCGTCTGTCAGCGATGTTCAAACATCCCACTACATGTCATGTTCTTATGTCTCAATCAACACGCTCACAGGAAACACTTGCGAAGATCGATGTTTTCGCACGTGATCTTCATAATTCGCTCCTTTCACGCAACCTCTCTCAGATAGTAGATGTGATCTTTGTCAGTGACCATGGAATGGGCGATACCAGTGAGGTCGGGTGGATTTACCTAGATGGAGACGACATACTTGGTATGTTTATTCCTCTCCCAAGGAAATCTCGTTCCGCGTGCACGACAGACCGGTTGATATCTTTAACTGCACAGGCGAAACGTGGAACAATGTCACGCACCATGATGGATGGCCTTCCTTTGGACTTCGCTTCTCAGAAGCAACAGACGAACGAGTTGTTTTGGAGAAGCTCATTCGTGCATCCAACGAACCACAATTCAGTGGCAAGTTCCAAGTGTATTTCACGGATTCGTATACTGGCGGTATGCACCTGCGTCATATTTCCTCCAGGCCTGAAACATATGAATTATTTTTGTACAGGGTACCTCGAAGAAGCAACACCCATGCCCCCACGCTACCACTTTGCCGCAAACGAGCGGATCGCTCCTATTTGGGTTGTACCGACGTTCGGGTATGCCCTCACGAGCAAGACGCTGGGTGAAGATGGGATGAGCATCGGTGTAAGCTACCTTCCTCTCTACCAATCTGTGCATTGATCTCGCTTGCTCGACAAAGAACCATGGCTACGACAACGAGGAATCTGCCATGCAAGCGATATTCGTTGCCCATGGTCCCTTCTCGCACGGTGCCAAGCTCTATTCACCCGATACCCAACCCTCTGCTTGGCACTCTGTGACCGATGGCACCTACATCATACCTGGGTTTGCCAATGTCGAACTTTATAACCTTGTCATGCGATTACTTGGTATCGAAGCTTGGGCGGCGCCGAATAACGGGACAGCAGGCTTTTGGGACAAATATCTCGATCTGTGATACATTGTCGCGCTTCATATGCCCGGTAGATGGAACCATGATTTACAATAGATCGTCCAGCAAACAGATCTGATATTTAGCTTAAATTCTAGAACAAGGACTAAATGAATACAGGTGAAAACGTGTAAATAAGAAACTACTCTTCATTTACTCTTTCGAAGAATTCCCTCAGCGTATCTGCCAGGACCCTTGGCAATGCCTCCACGTCCCGGAGCACGACATAATATTCGAAAGGGAAAGAGTCCAAGTACCGGTCCATCGTGAGTTCCATCAGGCCTGTAGTAGGTGAAGGCTTGTAGGAAACTTGGGAGAGCGTCAGGATGGAAGATTGATTGTCGCCTGATGTGGCGCTGGACGAATTCGAAGTGGATGGCGCATTGTTGAGTGCATCGATGACGAGGAAAACCACCAACACTCTCATCTCTCTCGCCTTCCTCAATATCCTCCTCAACCTCTCGTGATCCTGACAGATACCGTCCGAGATGATGATCTCGAGTTGCCAGAGCTCCCTACCGCTCGTGCTGCTCGCATTCTCGCGTGCGGCTTCCAGCACGGACAGAGAGCCTTCGAGGAACGCGGCGACGTCTGTGCGCGATTGAGAGAACGTGAACGCGTTCAGGACGCGGCCCCCCTCGGTCGGCGAGGCTCCCCAGTCTTTTGCTCCCGCCACGTCCGAGCCGAATCCGCGAACGAGCTCCCATCCCTCTCCAAACCTCGCCACGCCCACCTCCCCAACCTCGAGCTTTCCGAGCGCTTGAACGACCAACACGACCGTTTGATACGCCAAGTGGATTGCGCCACCGGTCGTGCTACTACCACCCCCGTTGCGCATGGACGCAGAGTCGTCGACGGCCAAGAGCACCTGGTACTCTCGCCCGCTGGGTTTCACTCTCCGCATCCAGATCCTGTCTTTGGTGTACTCGCTCGCTACCCATGCCACGACTCTCCTCATATTTAGTCTTTTGCCGCTCCGGAAGTCTCCTCTCAAGCGCGTTGCAAGCGTAGGAGCTAGGATGAGGCGGAGGGATTCGCAAAGAGCCAGAGAGAGGGATGCAGTCATTGTCGTATAGAGGCTCCAAAGATGCGAGGCAGAGGCGGGGGTGGGGTTTGAAGCGTGATTTGTCAAGACACCGAGAACGAGCTCGGAGGAGGGAGGTTCTGGTTCTGGCTCCATGTCGTCCTCGGCTTTGGGTGCAGAGGGATCAGGTAGACGATGGGATTGGGACTTGGTGACGTCGTTTTCTCGTTCCGCGTGTACAACGGCACCCTCGATAGCTGGAGCGGAACGTTCAGCCGATTTCTCGGCTTCCAACCTCTCCATAGCGACGTCCTTCGCCTCCTTCAGGTCCTGTTTTATGTTTGAAGAGTCGAACTCGTCGATATCCATAGCATCGGTATCTGTCTTGTCATTTCCCTCATCAATCAACTTGAGATCTCTCAACTTTGCAACTGGCTCCTCGCCCGCAGGACCGAGTGCCTGCATATCATCGCTCTCCGGTGCGTCTTCCTGGTGCGCATATTCGACCAGCTCTGTGTCTCCGTGTTGGGGAACAGGTAAAGGCTGTGGCTGGTCGGCTGGTCCAAAGATCTCATCAAAGCGTTGTTGGACATCTTTGAGTGCATCCCCGAGGGTTCGCAGAGGGTTAGGAGGTGGAGCAGGAGGTGGTTGATGAGCGTAGGCGGGACCATGCTGCGTGCCTTCAGCAGTGGAGCCAGGGTCTAAAGGTTGAGGTTGGGTATCGTATGCCGAGGGAGTTATAGGTCGAGGTTGGTTTTCAACACCGTCGACAGACCTAAGATGGTCGACATAAAGTGGGCTAAGTGATCAAATGGTCAAGCGATGCTGAAGACATACTGTTGTTTTCTTGGCTCGGGTTCTCTGGCATTTTCGCCCCCATCAATGTCCATTTCGACTTGGGTCGAAGCAGAACCCTGTTTCCCCTCTTGAGCACTATCCTTGGGTTGTGGTTCGTTCTCGGACTTCCCAGCATCACCATCACCAGTGGTGAGATCGGGCTGAGCGACAGCCTTGTTTTCGTTTTCCTCGTCAAATTTGTCTTTTTCCTCATCCGCGTTGCTTTCATCGACAGCTCGGGGTGGTTGCTGTTCAGTATCCTGCGACTCAACAGACATTAGATCGTCCTTGGGAGTGTGGTCTCTTTCCTTTTCCTCGCCAACATCTTCGACCATCTCATCATTCGCTACTTCATCGTCGCTGATATCTTCCATCCCTAGGTCATCTTCGTGATCGTCCTGCTTGTCCTGAGCCTCGTCGAGGTGCATGTCATCGGGGAGGTCAAGGGTATCGGCATCTGGAATATGCTGGTCCATCGGGGCGCCAGAGGCATTGGGGGGTTCCATCTCCTCCAGAGGATTCTCGTCGCCTACATCGACCTCTTCTTCCCCGTCTCTTTCGTCCCCTTCCCCCTCCTCTTTGGCGCCTTCTGCTATCTTTTCATTGCCGCTCTTTCTCTCCTTTGCCACGACGTCCGAATTCTTCCGCTGATCCTCCTTCGACCTGTCATTCTGCAGCTCGTCCTCACCTTTTCCATCATCATCTCCCCCCTCGTCTCCCCACAGCTTCTCGTCCACCGCGGCGTCCGACCTGTCCAGCTTACCCAGTTGCTCATCTGGCCCTTCCTCCCCTTCCTCCCCTTCCTCCTCATTCTCGTCACCTTCTTCAGTCTCGGGCACATCTTCCATCTCACCTCCAAAGTCCTCGCTCATCTCAATCGTATTCTCTTCGTCCTTGCCCTTCTCTCTCTCTATCTCCCCGTCACCGTTGTCTTCACCTCGGAGCCCCTCCACCTGACTCTCGTCCTCAATCTCTTTGCTCACGTTTTCGTTCCCAGTCCCTTCACCCAAACCCGTTCCTCCGAGCTCTGTCGCGTGCCCTTTTTCATTACCGGCGGCCTCGCCCTCTTCCGTTTCGGGGGGTATACAGAACCCTTGAGTACCGAGGGTGTGGACGACGGAGCACATGACATAGTCCAACTTGAAAAGTGCGCGGTTCCACCTCGCCAGACTTTCGAGCAGTTCGCCGGCAAAGGATAAGAAACAGGATAAGAAAGGCATTACTCTCCTTAACGCTCGCTGGCGCGAAGCATGCTGGAGAGATGAAAGAAGTGCACTAGCGTTGCTCAGTTGGTCTCCCAATGCGGGAAGGTCGAGGAGGGCCGTGAAAAGTGATGTTGTCTGAACACCGTGTCGAATGTAATTGTCCTTGACCTCTTCGGATTGGGGGGTTGGTTCGGGAGGCGGGGCCGACTCGGAGCACTGACAAAGCATGGACTGGACAGTAATGAGGAGCGCATCGATGACGTTGTCTACATTTCCGACAGCATCGCCCTCCGGTAAAGGCTGAATTGACTGGGTAAAAGAAAAACCGCCTTGTTCGCAGATCCATTCCCGTGTAGGTTGGAGGATATATGTCAATTGAGGACAGGTTGTTGACATCTCTTCGAGTTGACCTGGAAGCTCGCTCAGGTATGTTGCAGCGCCCACAACGGCATCGTATTCATCTGAAAATGGTCTGATCATCCATTCTATTTTCTGATCACGATCTTGCAACGCACCTCGAAGGAGTACGGAAGACATGATGACTTGACAGGATTGAAGCACCTTGGACACACGGTCTCGCCACATGGATGTTGAAGCCGCAAGAGTTTGACACCTCCCAATGAGATCGGGGACGGAACTGATGCTCTTCTCTACTTCAGAAAAAATACTCATGCCCTCAGCCAGCTCCTCCAGTGCGCGAATGGAATGACACAGTGCGTTGTACATTGGCTCAATGTTGTCGTATGAGTCGATTGTGATCGTTTCCGAATGTTCTGAGATAACCTGGAGCCGGTCCGCTTGCTGGCGAAGTGTCGGGTATCCGGAAAGAGCTTGGGTCAACCTAGATGTTACGGATACTAATCAAAACACACGCAATAGGATTGTGATAGAACTAGATGCATACCCTGATCTACCCTCTAGTGCCAAAAAGTACCCGGATTCTACCAGAGAGATCCCTCGAGAAAGGTCGCGTGTCCCCACGTCTGAGTGGTGATCCGAAAGTACCTTCCTGAGCGCAGGAAGACACCCACGTAGCCGATCAAAGTAATGTTCCGCTTTTTCCACAGATGCCATTGCACTACTCGCGGGTATCAAAGGCTGGTTGCGGATCCAGCATTCATCTCTCAACTTGTTGAGAATGTCGGGCTTGACGTTGTAGGCCAAGCCACCACGCTTGAGCTCTTTGAGGAGATCGCTCCAAGCCTTTCTTTTACGGAGAAGTAGGTTCTTCTTATACTTCTCTCGCCTTTCTTTGGTTAGATCCGGAGGGATCGTGTGGCTTGCGAGGTTTCTGGCAGTCAAAATAATATCCGAGGAGAGTTGTTCTACATCGTCAGCGGTATACCTCAAGAGGAATTGACGGATCGTGGTGCTTATGAAGCCATTGAACCTGTCGAAGGTCTGGTGGAGATTCCCGAGGTAAGAAGGTACCGAAGCCGAACTCGAGGTAACGTCCATGAAAGCAACTGCGGATGAAAGGGGAGCTGAAGCTAGGAAGACAGCCCGCTCCGTCTGATGGTGACCCTCGGTATCTCCAGCGAATAGCGGATTCAATTTATCCATGACTGGTTGCCTTAGAACATCGCGGAACTTGCGGATGAGCTTGTATAGTTGATGATGTGTCCTCTGAGCGCTTTGTTTCAAGGCTTGGACGTTAACATCTTTCCAGCTGGCAAGCTTGATGAACGCTTCGACTTCTTTCTCCAGCGTTTGTCTTTGGTCCCTCAGCAACGTAGAGAGCGAGGGGACGAAAAGGTCAAAGTACCGCCAGGAGGAGTGGACGATACGACCGACCCGAAGCAGAGTTTCCCGATGGATAGGAGATTCTCGAGGTGCTATATAGTGGATGAAGCCCTCAAAGCTGCGAAGAAGGTCTATGCGGACTTCGAATTGACCGAGTGAACTGGACTGAAGGAATTCGTCCAGTAGCGATGGGAGTTGTCTGAGGTACCCTTCAAGGCTGCCAGCGTCGCCAGTTGCACTTTCCTCCACAGCGTTCAACGGTCCTCGTATCAGGACTTCGTATAAACGAAACCAAAACTCTGCCACACCACCAATGAACGACTGGCTCTGGGATTCCAGCAATCTCTTCCAACATGACAATTCTAACCTTCTCCAGTCGACGATGAGAGTGGTCAGTCTGTGTTGGTGCTCCTTGAGGCTATTGTCACGGTTTGCATACATCTCCCAGTCTTCCGCCTGCATCAGCAATTGTTCTAGGGCTGACAGAAACTTGGCAATAGGAGTGGCGAAATCGAAGGCCAATATGACATCACAGCGATCAGTGAGATGTTGGAGTACCATCTGATCTGGCCAGTCTCGGAGGATGGAAATAAGCCGAGCACGAAGGGATTGGATCAAGCTTGACACTTTCTTGGCCTCTGTGGCATTTGCATCGGCGTAGAAGTCGAAGGACTTCGAAGAAGAACTGGAGGTACCACATATCTCCGTAAGGTGTCCATGAAGAACAGAGAGCTGGAGATGTAATGACTGCTTTTCAAGTGAATCCGGCAATGACGATGGATGGGTACCGATCCAGGATCGCAGAAAGGTCTGTCGTAGAACATCGAATTTGGTTGTAGTGCGACTGATCTTGGCGTCCCCCATGAGTTCCAAATGAAGAGCGAGCAGTTGGCGTTGCCGATCCAGAGTCAGATAATGTGCTGGCTTGTCGCTGACATGCCCATCTGAGGCCTCGGTAGGGTGAAGAGCGTCCTCAAAAGTGGGAAATAGCTCCAAAAACTCCCTTTCCTCAGCTTCAGCCTCCGTCGAAACGTCGTGCGTCGTCGTGTTTGCGCGATATAAAGAGTTAAGATCCTGCTCTCTTTTATCGTCACGGGCTCGATCTATGGACCAGAGGCGATAAGCTTGCTCATAAGCAGTCTTAACCGTCATTGGTGCTGATGAAAATTGAGTACAATGCACTACTGCGGCGACCCTTAATATGACGAGCTCAGCGGCAGGGTGACTTGCACTGACGGCAGGAAGGGCTTGTAATAGCTGTGCACTGCGTGTGGAGGGAAACGCAGCCAGACTAGTCACCAGCTCTGTGGAGTCCTTCTGAAGAGAGAATTGCTGGGAAGCCCAGCGAACGAGATGGAGACCCAACCGAAGTTCCGCAAATGCCAAACGGAGGATGCTTGTGATGTCGTCAAACTCGGTGTAAAGGTTTTCTATGCGCTGACAAAAGCCTGAGATAGAGTCTTGAACGACCACCTCGCGATCGAATCCAGAAGCATCTCTTGACTCCAGAACACGGACCAGGTCATCGATTTTGGAATGGTGGATCACTTTGCTAATGAATTGCGACACCTCCAGCCAATAGGTGTGTAGATTTGATAGGTTGTCCCGGGTTGGAGCATTTGCCGAGACGTGCGGAGTGTTGAATAAATCCTTCGCGCAATCTTCAAGGTAAGCAATGACATCGTTTGTTTTATTGGCTGCTGTTCGAAGTTCCAGTTGGGCGTGGAATGAGATTTGCTGCGTCAAGAAATCTGCTTGCTCCTGAGCGTAAACTGCCGCGTGACGTATTATTGCGGCAGGATCGACAGGTACATTGGGAACAAAAAGGTCAAGGATGACCCTGCTCAATGCAATCCAACATCGCCCGAGATAAGACACCGCGGTCTCCGAAGATGAGAGTATATCCTCGTTGTATTGTGACGCAGCAGTCAAATGCCGGATAGCCTTTCGCAGTGGTTCGTGATTTGTCCGCCCCAAGAGATCGATAAGGGTCTTTGACGCTTCTATGCTGTCTCCTGAGAGGCCCGCGCGCATATGATGGAGAGTGGTTTCATCAAAGGAAGCCGCAAAGCAAGAGGCGACCTTAAAAAATGATAAGCCTGTGTTTCCGTGCGAATTGCCTCTCTTACTTACCAAAACAACGCTTTGGTTGAATAACGCAGTGAGCTGCTGAAGCCGCGAAGTATTCGTGAAACACTGTAACATGGTTAGTCCAATATGACGCTTGACTAACTCCCCGTGCTGCTCAAGTGATGCTAACGGGACCCCCACGATTTGACTGTGAAAAGAGTTAGACGGGTAAGCATACAAAGCACAAGCTTATACCTCTTTTCGATGGCATTGAGAAGGTAAGTTGGGCGGAAGATGATATGTGGTCCACTGACGTCCTGAAAACAAGTGAGCCCTTGAGGAGCGCAACTCCAATTCCTGCTACATACCGCTTCTTCTGATTGTTTATGCCACAAGGCTTCAAGCCATTGAGTCTCCACCGTAGCGATGATGCCGGGAGAAACTAAGCCAGTTATGAACAACAACATGAAAAGCAATAAGATCGCAACGCACTGTAGCAGTCCGCATCATGATTCCATATCAAGTGTTGGTATGATGCAAATCGTCGTAAATCTTCGTTCGGCTCCTCGAGAGCCATCCCAATAAGCCGCTGGAGTATCTGTATAATCACCTGCAGGGTGTTGTTTTACCTATCTGTCTTATGTATGCCTGTCACGAAGCGGACTTACATCTTTGTTTTCCGTATGAAGATCACAGAGAACCTGCAGTTCAACCAGAAGGGAAAGAGGATTGCATGTCCCGTGAATTCCCATATTTTTTCTTGGGACCTTGGATACCCACTACGGTAGAGATTCAGGATATTGTAGAGCCCAATGTGAATGCCTCCTTACGTCTTTAACTTGGCGAGATATATGCACTAGTGGCTCGGACTTGTCTGGCTTCAAGTGCATCGGCAGAGTCGCAACAGCGAGGATTTCTATTTGCTCTCGGCGCGACACTAGATAGATGGGTCAAGGTATATAGGCGACTTCTGAAAATTCAAAGATCCTGGCATACCTGGTTCTGAAACCCCTATAGGCAAGCAGGCCAACAACTTGATGTCTACCGAAGTAATCTCCGTGGGGCGAATTACGCGTAATTGTGACCACATATCCACCAATCCAAGACCGGTCGACGGAGAGATCGCATCCTCGAGAATGGTAGATGCATGAGAAAGACGTTGATATGCAGGAGAATCATTGTCAAGTGCTTTGGAGATCAGCTTCGACAGAACTTGAACGTAGGAGTAGTCAAAGTCTTTCTGAGCAAGAACCTGACGAAGTTTCCTCGAAATGCTGAGAAGGTTTGTAGACGTGGCATAATCCTGCAGCTAATGTTGAAAGATGGATCAGGCTTCGAGACGAAGATGCTCACGGATTGAGGGCCAGATAATCCGGAGAGCAACTGCTCGAATACGTTCCGAGCAACCGCTCGTACCTCCGCCAGTACCGATTGCAATGCCTCCGCCAGATTCGACGAGCATCTAGCCAGCGCGCTGCTGGGCGAACTATTTGACTGACCCCACCAAGTGTCGTCATTCTTATCAAGGAGAAGGGCAGCGAAAAGATGCAGGATTTCAAGTTTCAACGCATGGTGCGAGAGGTACTCTGTCCGTTCTGTACAGCACGGACACGGTGGATAAACCATAAAATCATCCATTGGCTATATAGCAATTTGAGTACATCAACGTGGAAGAGCGGATGCAAGTCCCGCCTTTCATATGAACACTGACCAATACATTATCGAGTGGGTACGGAACGATCTGAGACACCCTCTTCACCCTTGAAGCAAGTGTTTTAGAGACCTCACTGAAAGTGGGGTCTGCGAACACAGAACACAGGAATCCGTTGGGTGACGAAACCTCAACATAACGATTGAAGAACCAGTGTAGAGGTGGGGGGAATGACCTGACAGCGAAATAAACGAGCGCGCGTGACATTTGAAGATTGGACTCGTCCATGATTGGCGCATGAACGACCAGGCAAGACAAAATTGAGTCGTGGTCAATACCAACGGATGGCAAAGGCTGAGATGAATCATGTGGGCACACCGAAAGAAGACCTCGGCGTGCCTGTTCGTGGGATGCAAAGCAAGGTGTCGTCGTCGTCGAGCCAACAGGGAGGCGAGAGTGCGCGAGCGCGCGGGACCGGTCCTCTTCAGAGAAGGAAGTTAACAGAGAAACCTCCACACTGCGATTGCGCATCGCCCTGGACAGTTCGCCATATTGAGGGTCCACGGTCATGAGCAGACGGAAGTTCGGATGTGGTGTCAATATCTGTACCTCGCCATTGACGAAGCCCCGTTCAGTTAACACCAAGTTGCCGTTTGGTTCACAAAGGGAGTTGAGTCGATCGAGGACAGAAGGATTACAAATATTCGCGCCATCGAGAACAAGCCAGTGACCATTCTTCATCGCCCGTATTAATGGACCGTCGATCCACTCGAAACGACCCCTCGTAGACCTAACTTGAGCCAGGTCACGGACTCTAAAATCCAAATCTCGCCGAGCTGTATCGAAAGAGGAGTCATCAACGTCAATCATTGACAACTCTGCCAAGAGCCCAGAGACAACTTTTAGAACCGATGCGGATGTTCTCTGACCAGAGACCAATTCGCGCTGTGCGAGCGCTCGGTACTGATATCTTGAAGTGATACCACAAGTAGACCGCGCAAACATCTCGGCGAGCTGGACTGCCTCCTCTGCGACTGCCATGACTCGTGCTAAATCGTCGACTTGTTCGAAACCACCCAAGATATCTGTTGTGTCGGTTGCCTTGGAGATGTGGACTTCATCGAGATAGTTGCCTGAAAGATTGGCAAGTGTTCTTATCAGATTCGTTTTACCACTGTTGCGCGTGCCAGTCACGACAACTAGCCAGGATCGAGAGAGACAGGTGCCAATAGCTTCAATTGCTGTAAGATGTACCTGTAGGACGTCAGACGTTCTGTGAGGCAAAGTTACATTGTGCCTCCTCGTGCTGTAGTAACCAAATTGTAGATGCGAACTCGAGATGACCGGGTAGGGGATAGGAATGCTGGGCGAATCTGAGGTCGAGAAAACCTCGTCGAATATGGCTTGGGCATTTGCGCGATCTTGCAAATTCCTGAACCTGCTCAGGTAGACAATACGGATGAAGTGTCGGGGATGATCAGTTATGTTGGATACCCGCAAAAGTTCACCCCATCGGATGATATCACGGAGATTGAATTCCCAAGGACCCCCTTCCCGACCAAAGGCCCGTGTGTAGACAACTTCGTGGTTCAAGCGGGCGTTAAACGCAATCATGGCACGGAGGACACGTTCGTCACACTCCTTGTACTGTTCCCGACAGACGATCAACATATCATCGGGAGTAAGCTCCTCGATGTAAACCTTCGTGAAGCGGTCAAGGAAAGATTTTGGGAGGCCTTTCCTGCCACCACCTTGGTGCAAGGGATTTTGAGCAGCGAATACTCGGAATGAGGGATGTCGAGTAAAACTGCGTCCCAGTTCAGGTATGTAAACCGTGCCTCGATGATCCAGTATCGCATTCAGTCCTTCCAGGACTGCCTGAGGGGCGAGATTCATCTCGTCGAGAAGAACCCAATGGCCCTGTTGCAAGGCTTGTAAGAATTCTGCGTCTTTCCAGGCGAACTCTCCTGGTGCACCGTTCTCCACCGGCAAGTCAGACCCGAACAAGTCTATCAGATCGGTCTGGTCTGAAAGATTGATACGACACAGGTGGTAACCAGCGATCTTTGCCAAGGCAGTGATAAGGGAGGTTTTCCCAACCCCGGGGCTTCCCTCTAGAAGGATTGGTTTGCAGACTTGGCAGGCCCTGACCACTCGCAGGGCATTCTCGCAAGCGGTCGGTGCTTGAAGATTGAAGTTGTGCATCATGGCGTTTGCTGGTCCCTTGGGGAGCGCGAAAGGGCCAAACTGAACGAAGATAGATGGGTCATAGGGGTGAGAAGACATATCCCGCGTATCAAACGGGACAATTTGGCGCAACATGCAAATGGCGTCATCCTTGATTTGTTGCAGGGTCTGCAGCGAATATGTCGCCGTTTGTGGCAAGGAACCCAATCCGTCCAGAAAGGTCATGTGGGCTCCATGGCGCTGGACTACGAATGAGCTCTAGAACCAGCAGAAAGCTCATCGACGCACAAATATCTCGCCTGCTGGTATCGTATTTTCTCCATCAGGAGTAAACACAGCATTTGAGAACGCAACCCAGGCCTGGAAAGGAGTAAGAAGGAGCGTGGCAAGATGTTTTCCAAGGCTACTTACCAGCATGTCCCGTAACGTACAAACAGAACGGTCGCCAACTCTCTCACGCAACCAATCGGTAAACCGCAAGAGTGGGGTAGTGAAGACTTTCAACGCGTCATGGGCCCAAGAACTCTCGACGATCATCTCAAGGTCAGATGGATCGTCAACAGGTGGCACCCAAATCTCCGTGAAACGATTCCGAAGGGCAGGGGATAGCTCCTTCTTCCCGTAATCACCCCCCGGGTTCATCGTCGCAAGAAGCTTGAAGGAATCGGCAGCGTGCACGGCAGGATATTCTCCGTCTGTACCCCCTCGCTCAGCAAGCACAATGGTCCGATCGGGCTCTAGCAGGCTGTTAAGCCTCTCAAGCACTGAGTCGTCAGCCAGCGAGATCTCATCAAGTAGGAAAACATCGCCGCCCCGCATGGCTCGGATAAGAGGACCATCGTGCCATTCGAACAGGGACTCGGACACGAGAAGGTTCTTCTGTAACTCCCGGAGAGCGGCCTCTAGCGAGGAGTCGAGATCCGTACTCAGTAGCGCAGAGATCTGGACAAGCATTCCCTGAGTATCCGTGGGTGCGCTGGCGATACCAGCGTGAGAGAGGAGAGACAATGCATCGCGATGAACATTCAAAGAAGCTGTTCCGCGATTGCGCACTGGTCGCAAGCCACCGATCAAGTCTGCCGTTTCCGTATTTTGATGACAGCTGAGTGTGTGCAGGTGCTTGGATACGACTTCGGCGTACAATTGGCAAACAGATGTCTTGCCAGAACCAGTCTCTCCCACCAGCAAAACCGGCTCGCTGAACCTCAAAGCCCTAGAAACCAGAACGAATAACCGTCCCATAGCATGTGTCCAGACAACTTGTGAGGATGAAGGTACAGGACATCCGATGTATGCTTCGACTTCAGGGCCGTGTAGATTGTACAGCGATTTCTCCTCGATCCGAACTTTCATGACAGTCTCGATGACTTCCTTGACCACCAGTTTGTCTTCGATGCGCCGAGCTCGTTCTGCGAGAAGCATGTAGCCGTTTTCTGCAAGTTCCTGGTAGCCTATAGCATCTCTGCCAGCCCACCTGAAAAGGTCTCGCAGGGTGGCAAAGCCCTGTTTACTTTCGAAAACGCGCCCTGTCTGTCGGCGCTTTTGCAACTCTCGGAAGACGCTGACAATCCTTTGTCCATACGATGGAGCAATTCGGCATCGTTGGCACAGGATGGATTCCAGCTCTGCCTGCGGCACGTCTTGAAAGTGAACTTCGAGGAAACGGTTGCGGAAAGCACGTGACAAAACTTTTCGACCGCCATATAAGCCCGGCGGATTTTGAGTAGCGAAGAGCATGAAGTGAGGATGAGGCCGGACAACTTCGTGAGTTTCCGGAATGACCAATTCGCGGTTGTCATCAAGCAGTCGATTCAGGGCTTCAAGGACGTCGGTTGGAGCAAGGTTCAATTCATCCAACACGATCCAATGGCCACGTCTAAGAGCATGGACAAGCAGACCATCCTTGAATACTAGCTTCCCGGTGGCTGGATCGGAGACATAAGAGCCAATATACTCCTGAATATCGGTATGTTCGTGGTTATTGATACGAATGAATTGATGACCAGTTCGGCGGGCGAGGTACTCCACCGCACTGGTTTTTCCACTGGATGTCGGGCCTTCAATAAGCACTGGAAAACGACGAGTGAGGACAATGCGGGCAAGATCAATCAGCTTCTTTTCCACAGAGGGAGTCATGATGTAGTCCTCCATTGAATCGACCTGAAATGGGCCCTTCTCCAGGTAAAACGGGCCAAACTTGACGAACTCGTCGGCAGAGCGAGAAATAGGATGGGAGGGCTCCTTTGTCAACAAAGATTTAGGATTACGGACTCCGGAGAGGAGGTGCTTGTGTGCGAGACTCGCGGCAGTATCCGCACTGGGCCCATCGAGCACCATGGTGAATGCCATTAAGCAACCTTCCCATAATGCTCGTCGCAGGCCGTACATTGGGGAGATGTCGGCCGCAAAAGTAAGAGCACGGGCAAGCGTCCGCATGCTGTAGTGAGGTCGATGATTTGATCCGTCAGCCAACCGGCGATCCTCTGCCAATTGTTTAAGAGCGGCATAGAAGTCAGCGACATTCATGATTGCAGCTTTATCGCCAACTGCGCAGTGGCCGATATATTGGTGAATGATGCTAAGAAGAGTTTCGCGGTCAGCATCCGGCGGGGAAACGTCGACCTCCGTGAATCGTGCCCTGATATTGGGAGGAAGGTCCTTTTTCCCGACGTCTGTCGCGGGGTTCATGCACGCGAAGAGGCGGAAATCAGGATGACGGGGAATTGCTTCCAGGGAGCCTTTCTCGGTCAAAGCAATGGATGCCGTCGGGCCACTGAGAAGCCCAGTGATGCATTCAAGTGTTTCCGGACCTGCCAAGTTGATTTCGTCGAGAAGTACCCTAATGCTAGGTCAGGTACAAGTATGGTGAATGATCAATATAAGCAAACACACCAATCGCCAGAACGGAGTGCCTTGACGAGAGGGCCTTCCACAAAGTCGAAAGCAAATTTGCCCTGTCCCTGAGCATGCTGGATGTCAAATTCGTCAATGTCATGTAGGAACTTGTCCCAAGCCTCTGCAGACTGTCGAAGCAGTGTTTGATCGAGTTTTCTCCGCTTCCTCGGCCCATCCGCTTCTGTGGAGGCGACAGAGGACTCCCTGGGAAATTTACTAGAAGCCAATATCATTTGACGCTCGACACTCACTGTGCGTCTTCATTGAATTTTGACTCGATACGTTCTTTGGCAAGCCGCACCGACTCGCGCCAAAGAACCACCACTCTCCTCCATTTGCCCTCCTGGACTGCTTTCCTGACGGATTCCTCAAACTTGATATTCTTCTTCCGACTGAAGGTATTTCCGAAAAGCTCCAAGAAGTCTGCATGAAGCTTCGAAGCTGGAATGCGGGCATCAACTGGTTTAAAGCCACCAAGTAGGTCTGAGGATTCCGTTTGATGAGAAAGATTGAGCGAAATCAGGGGGCGGCGGAGCAAAGAAGCAAGGTGAGTAATGGCACTAGTTTTTCCAGTACCGGTCTCCCCAGTCAAGAGTACAGGTTCGCAAAGGGATAAGGCAGTGGCAATTCGTGAAAGGAGGCATACTGCAGGTTTGTGCACCGCGAAGGGACGGGTTGGTGCAATGAGAAACATCGGCTTCGGAGGTCGAGCAGGGAGACGCACGCGGCCAATACGGACTGCAATGATATCACCGTTTCCATCTCTCTCCTCCTCGAACGCGGGAACTCGCCCATTGAGCACCCACCGACGACGTTCAAGGTCTAGGCCGATATGATCAGCAACAAGCGCAGCGACGCGATCAGAGTGGGCTTGAGCCGGAGCAGTAAGGACGCCTGCACCGAAGAAGACATCCCTGGCTTCAAGGAAAAGTTCCTCTCGAAAAGCAAGATTTGGGAAGAGTGTGGCGAGAGGAATGACGTCTTGGTTGGAAGTTTCCACATTCGTGGAACTACGGGATGTTGGAACGAGTGCCTCCACCCGACGGCAGTACTTTTCCAGCTCCCTCAAACCAACAGACCTACTCGAAGCTGTTGTCCCTAGTCTCTGAATACCGGCCCAGATTTGTATGATCGCCCGTGCAAGCAGTTCCCCTAACCGAGAGAACCGCGATTCAATAATCATCTTGACTTCATCTGACGATGGCGCATCGATTGTGAGCTCCTGAAACTTGTGCGCCCCATAGAAGGTTGGGCTCGGAAAGCCTCCACCCGTCGATGGGACTACTGAACGTGTCGCGAAGATAGCAAAGCGTTCGGAGGCCCTCACCCTGCCTCTGTTGGGAACATCTATGCTCGCGCGGCTGCCAATCCACGTGCCGGGGGACAGAGACTCGGCAAGGGGCTTGATAAGCCCTAACACCTCCATACTTGCGCGATCAATATCCTTGAAGACTAACCATTTCCCTTCTCTCATAGCACGAACAAGCACACCATCTTTCCATTCGAATGTTCCAAATTGTGTCGGAGAGGAAACGTAAGACCCGAGCAGTGAGCGAGGGTCAAGTGACGTGTCGGCAAGATGAACAGTGACAATCTGGTCGTTTGCGTCCGGGTAGAGCACAGAGGCAAGTTGCGAGATGAAAAGTGACTTTCCAGACGAAGGGGGGGAGGTGATGAGAGGGGGTAAGCGGAGGGAGGTAAATATCGCAAGCTGTCGCAATGCTTCGATTGCTGAAGGTGTTGCGACAACCTCTACGGAGGAAGGTGGGGAAGGGGAAGATTTGAGCATAAGTATGCCATGGATATTAGCAGTCCATGGGCTGACAAAAAGATATTAGAGCAGGATCAGAATATCTCAAGACGGAAAGTCTTACGATAAATCGACATCGGCTAGGGGTTGAATTCTGTCATCTTCGATAGAATAGAAGTCGGAGCCAGCAGCGACAGAATTGCGACCTTGATGAATTCGTTCAAGTTCCAGCATGGGCATTAACCACCCATCGATGGTAATTCGACTCCCGTCAATATTGTACCCATACGAAAGTGGACACTCGACCACACCAAGCTCGCCGAGAACCCGTCTCTCTAGCTGGACGCGCTCCACTTCGGCCATGCCCGTGTGTAGTGAATAACACCGGATTGCCAAGTACTTGACTGCAGAGTCGGGGTGAGGTGTAGTGAAGAGAGTCGATAAATGTGATATGGGCCATAGGAAGTCGCTGGGAAGTAGGCGGTTGGCTCGAAGCAAACGATAGTAAGCAAGAAGCAGGTTATGTAGACGCATGGCGTCCAACATGGGAATCGATGAACTTTCTTCGACGAAACCCAATGGGCCTTGCGAGATACATGGCCGACCCAAGAATGCAGACAAAATTCTACGGGACGACTAAGAATTTGAAAGTAGAAATCAAAGAGGACTCACGGAAAAAGTTCCTCGTGGTTTTCTATCAACGTACAGAGGGCAATGAATCTGTATTCGAGGTCCTCTTGGTCATGTAGCCATCTTGCACACAGGTCGATCAACAAGGGTCGGAAAAGGTCTGATATTGGCACAGTGAGATAGGGAACCGCTAGTAGTCGCGATAATGTTGAAAGCAGAGCTTTGGGTGACGATGCAAGTGATATCTGACTCGAATGAGTGGAGTCTGGAGGCAAGATGGCGAGCAAGGCTCGTGTTTGTTTTGAGAGATTGATCGCAAGGGGATCGTTGAATGTATTATGAAGCGACATGATAAGCCGTCAAAATGGCTACGTTGAAGGTTGTATGCACGTCCGCGCAAACGTCCCCGACGATGTCACTCAAGTCAAGAGACAAAAAATAACTCGCGATCATGCTTCGCTGCGTGCACGTGACTGGAGGTCAATACTACGCTTTCCTCTTATGGGTTATGGATAATTGTGGCTCTTGGGCCCTTGCAACGTTGACTCAAGCAAACGTCGTCTGCCATCATCCTCTTCTTCATCGCACAGAAATGGTCAGAAATACGAAAAGTTTAGACATCAGAGGCCAAAGTCTCAAGCTCGATACTGCAGAAGACGTTGTGCCACTCCTTGAAGGCTTTGACCCCGCATTAATCGAAGAGGTTCATCTGGGAGGCAACACTATCGGTGTCGAAGCTGCACAAGAGTTTGCAAAGTTTTTGGAGAAGACACAAAACTTGAAGGTATTTTCCCTCAGCCGTCCATTTTCTTTTGGTCCCTGATCGTGAGTCAGGTCGCAGACTTCGCTGATATCTTCACCGGTCGTCTCATCTCCGAGATTCCAGACGCGCTCAAGGCTTTATGTGACGCTGTTGAACCCAAATCGACACTCGTGGAAATAAACCTCTGCGACAATGCTTTCGGCGTCCGCTCCGTTGAACCGTTGCGCAACCTTCTCGAAAACAACCGTTTCGAGATTCTCCGGCTCAATAACAACGGTCTAGGCCCAGAGGCAGGAATTTTGATCGCGAACTGGCTGAAGAAGTCGGCGGAGTTGAGCAGGGAGAAGGGCTTAACGTCAAATTTGAAGACGGTCATTTGTGGCAGGAATAGACTTGAAAACGGATCCGCGCCAGCATGGGCAGATGCTTTCGCTGAACACGGAACGCTGGTGGAGGTCAGGCTTCCGCAGAACGCCATTTGGACTGATGGGATACGGGCATTGGCTCAAGGTCTATCCAAGTGCCCAAATTTGCGGTATCTCGATCTTCAGGACAATACATTCATCAAGGATGAATCCAAGGCTGCCGTCACCGCATGGGCGCATGCCCTGCCAAAGCTGTCTGCCTTAGAGACCCTCATCTTCTCGGACTGCGTATTGTCGGAAGAAGACGATGATGAGGTACCGGCACTCCTGGAAAAACTTGCGGAGGGATCAAACCAGAACCTGGTAACTCTGGTGCTCCAGAATAACAACCTCAATGCGTCGACTTTCAAGTTCTTTGCGAACTCATTGACTTCCTTACCCAAGCTGAGGAAATTGGATCTGCATTGGAATGATGTTGATGAAGACTCAGAAGACGCCATTGACGCCCTCCGAGAAATCATGGAGCAGCGCAGTGGAAAACTAATTGCGTACAAGCAAGGAGATGAGGAGGAGAGCGAGGAGGAGGGGGAAGAAGAAGGGGAGGAAGGGGGAGTCGAAGATGTAGAGGAACAGGTACCATCCGAGGAAGCGGTGAAGCTCGAAGGGGATGTGAGCACGCTTATTGGCATTATGGGCAAAGTCACTATCCATTGACTTGCTCAGCATGGCGTGTTCAACCCTAAGTCAGGCAAGTTGCTGCGGATTTCAGTTATTGCATGCTGGTTAGAAGGGGGTCAAGGGCGTGTATACCAGTTGATCGCTAATCATATTACAAGCTGACAATGGGTGCAGATATATTACTACCCTTCACGGACGAGGATAATTAGAAGTCATACGCATGGACCTGTGCCACTAAACATCTCAGCCAGAAAGCAAGAGACTGAATGGGGAGAATCAAACTGATACCACCGAAAGATAGAGATTTGCCGACATCGAAAGATAGAGTAAACAAACTTTGAGGATGAAATGAAAGCTTGCAAGCTCTGGAAATCGAGCAGAGTGGTTAGGAGACAGTCCGTGAGATCATCGATCAGCGTTCAACGGGAATGCTGGCAAGGACCCGGAATTTAACATGATGGACAGTTCGAAGTAGAAGTCGCGAATTTCAACGTATATTCAAGTTGTCGGTTGGTGAAGTCACGCAACTGTCAGAGGAGAACGTAAAGTTGAGTCGCATGTTGTGGCTAGTGCTGCCGCGACGTGAGGTCGACGTGAGGTCGAGCCTGAAGTACGTCGGAGTTTCACCTCAGGATTCCGAGGTAAGGTAAGGTGCGAGGTAGGTTAAGGTGGTCCACCCGAGATGACCGTTGACCACCTGCAACGTGACATTATTGAGTGCTGGGCCAAAGGATGGATGGGATGAGGTCAAGGCTTGATAAAGAGTGAAGAAGCACTGGGGACTCGGAGCATGGGACTCGGAGCGATAGATGCGTGCGCGTGAAAGCGCTCTGCTCTCAGACGAAGATATGCGTTGATCACTAGATGTGCTCTTATCAGTCACGGCATGTGCATGAAAGGTGTCTTATATGGGAAGCTTGTTGTTTCGAGGTAAGGTCAAGGTGAGGCGGCCGGAATGTGCATCAGTAATACCAGTCTCTCCCAGGCGTACAAAGCAGTAGTGCTCACATCTCTCACGTAAGACTTTGATGGTTATGCTGCCAACGTTCAAGTTAATGCCAGTGATATATGGTATCTGATTCGGACGAGAACCATATCTGCCTTGAATTTACCCCTTGAAGGCATTCCACGTCAATACGGTGGATACTAGCGCCACATGAGAGGCGTGCTCCGTGGACTCAGACTCGGAATCTCCGGTGCGAGAACCGACGGCTCGTGTGGAAGGTGGACATGTCGGCGATCGACCTTTGATAATATCAAATGCAAGGAGATGATGGTCGATGTCGTCGGTTTTGACAAATGGCGACCGCGTCGCTGCAAGTCTTTGGATGGACATGCGGGGGTGGCAAAAATGGTACTACCTTGCCTTACAAACCATCCACCTGCCTTCGACCCCTTCCTTGGGCCGAAGTTGCTCATCCCGGCACCTCTCCCGCACCCATTCATCAAATCGCACAACAGTCGCCTCGGAGCCAAAACTATCAAAGAAGAGTCGCTTCCCCAGCCACATCTGCGTCTCGTCAGACGAAGAGAGTTCCCGGTACGCATTTCGAACGACTATCCAGGCCTCGTCGCGTGCTTTCAATCGGAGCCGGGAAACCAACGCATGTACAACATTCCGGGGCAAATCTTGGAACATGGTTGTGGCCTTGATATTCGAGGGTGGAATCGGACATGACAAGGGAAGTAGGTGCTCGAATGCATCAGGGTGTGATAACTTCTCGAATTGAACAAAATTTAAGGTGCGCAAGCTTCGAGCCAATGCTGAGATCCACAAATACGCGGCGGACGGTCGTTCCAGTAAGTTTGGAACAAGCTGTTTAATTTGTTCCAAATAGGCTTGTTGGGAAGGGAAGGAGATAACAAGTTGGTGGAGGAGCAGGATTAGCATGGTGGTAAGACGGGATGGCTGTGGAGCGGGGTTTGCTGAATAGATATGTGGCACAAGACGAGACAAGATAGAGGTTGTTTGCACTGGCGAGTCGAAGACGACCGACAAGTAAAGCGAGGTCTCGTAGACTGGGTCAATGGTTAAGAGATTCGAGACACGTCTCGAACGTCAGGACAACTCACTGACCTTCCCGCGCAAAGTCATCTTTCCGGCCAGATGCGAACAGGCCCTCGCGTAGTTTGCCTGTACGCACAGCTGGTTAATTTAAACCGACCCACGCGAGGCTGATATTACTCACGGAACAATATCAATATGTTCTCCTGGTTGTCCTTCTTCTGTTTTTGCACCGACTCGATCTGGGGTTTGGTAGGAGAACCGGTTCCGTATAAATCCCAGAACGTTCTAAGCTACATCGTTGAATGTATATTGGCATCACAGTGGATCATCAGAGATCCAGCCTGGGGCACAACGCACTTTCTTGTCGATGAAACTTCTGAACTCTTCCTGCACAATGCATTCCTTCAACCTGGGCAGCTCAGCGTTGTCGGGAGTAGGAGTCACTGCTGCACTCACGAGTCACCGTCTTTTTCGAGACCGCTGCTGCGACTGACAGAGGCAATATGTTCCATCCGACGATCATGATCGTTTGAGATAATGCTCCCTCGTCCACCGCGTCCAGCGTTACTAGGTGGTCCTCCAAGCTGGGCACTTGGGTGAACAGCACGTCGACCTCGCCCTCGTGATGCCGCACGAGATGATCTCATATGCTTCAGTTCGTGGTGAAAATGGGCCGTTGAATTTGATAGGCAAGCCTGTTTATGTAAACCGAGAGTGGTCTCATGACCGTACGTGGTAGTACTCCAACGGTTGCAGACTTGCAGCGACAGCTATTGTGAATAGAGACCATAACTTAGCTCTGAGTTGAGGAATACTGCAATGCATGTTGAGTTGTCCAGCCTATCACCTGTTGAACGCACTTAGATTCACCGGAACATATTTCAAGCTAAGGTTCAAAGAACGTCTACGTTCCTAAGTTCATCACAGTCATCCAATCTAGTTGTCTACTCTCGTTTAGTAGTATGGTAATCTTGAGCCATCGTGATGATACCCAGATCATCTCAAAGCCATTCGCCGTTGAAAGCCCGCAGATAGAGAGTCTTGACAATGTGGACGACGAAGGCATAGCCCGCGACCGTAGCAACCAAGTAGCTGTAGAACATTGGGTCAGGTGGCGTCATCTGCAAGGCCGAGTTGATCTTAGGGATGTACGGGATGGCCATCGACACACAAGCCATCCCGAAAGTAACGAGGACCACAGAGAGGGAGGCTCGCGATTGGAAGAAAGGAATCTTGTGGGTTCGGAGGAACTGAATTATAAAGAGCTTTCCGGGGAACCATTAGGATACTATACGTGACGCTTGCTGGACTTCATACCTGGGTCAGAGAACCCTCCAAAAACCAGTTCGTCTGCGCGAGTGGGACCAGTGGGGAATCTAATGTCCGAATCTTGTAGTGGAACCTTTGGGTAAAGTTAGGTAAAAACGATTAAAACGACAGAATAACTTACCAGTTGATGGCAAATGTAATGATGTCGAACGGGCTGGAGAAAGGGCCTATACAGATCATGAACCGGACGATGGACCAGGCACTCCATGTCTTAGGGCGTTCTAGATACTCAGGATCAACGTTGTCCCTGTCACGAATAAGCGTACTATCTAAAGAAAAACAGGAAAGAACACAAACCAAGGAATCGATGCTTGAGAGAAGTCATAGAGCAAGTTCTGAACCAATAGCTGCAGCGGCAACATCGGCTGGTAAGGCAACCAAGCAGAAGCAACTATAGATTCATTGTGTCACGTTAAGACCCCTCGCGAGAACATAAAACGTACCCAGGACCGAGAAGACATTCCCAAAGTTCGATGAGCATGCCATTTTGATATACTTGACAGTGTTCAAAAGGCTTTTCACCAGCGTAAGTCTATGGTTGAACCGCTGAGTTAGAAACATACGTAATCCTGCCTTCAACCACACCCCGCGCCACGACGTCAAGGCTCTTCTCCAGCAGAATGACATCCGCTGCCTCTTTGGCGATCTCGGTCCCCGAATCCACGGATATCCCGACATCAGCACCACGAATAGCCAATGCATCGTTGACCCCATCTCCCAGGAATGCAACAGCGCGGCCGCCACCACCTGCCCGTAGAGCCTTCACCACTTCCAGTTTCTGGTATGGCGACAACTTCGCAAAGATAACGGCGCGCTCAATTGTCTCGTTCAGAAGCTCGTGGTCCCTGGCAAGTTCGGCGAGCTGAGGTCCCGTAACGATCAGACTTGATTCATTAGTACGTTCGGAGGACATGTCGGATGCTGCTTCTTCATCCTTTGGGGATCGTGCATCAGTTATCTTCGTGAGATTGAGAGGATTGAAAAGGCCAAGGTCACGGGCAACTTTGGCAGCTACCGCTGGGGCATCTCCGGTGAGAATCCGGACCTGGGTCACATTGGTCAGTTCCACAGGACCACACCATCGACGATGAAACGGGTTACAATACCTGGACATGAAGGCTTCCAAGTTTCTGGATTGCCTCAGCAGCATCCGGTTTCAATGGGTCCAACAAGGCGACAAAACCAACAAAAACCAAGTCCTCCTCGTCTTCGGTAGAGATGGTCGTACCAATTTTGACGGATGCCTTACGACAAGCGATGGCGATCAAGCGAAGCCCATCTTCGTTCAGTCGCTTGGCAGAATTGAGGATATCAAGACGATCAACATCCGTCAATGTGGTGGACGAAGATGAGTCGAACCCGATGTCCCCTATCGGCTTCGAAAATTCATCATACTCCAAGGTGGAAACGCATCGCTCTAGGACCTCCTCCACGGCCCCTTTGGTTATTAACAATGCTTCTCCTTCATCCCCGAAGGGGCGGCGCGCAAGAACCGAGAGCATGCGACGCGTGGAGTCGAATGGAACTTCACCGAGTTTAGACCAACCGTCCGGTTGGACATCAGTCAGAGAACCCTTCTCATTTTCGCCAATATAGTCCAGAATGGCACGGTCGATAGGACTGCGGGATCCCGTTTGCAGCAAGGAGTTAATGAAGGACAACTGGATTGGAAGGTCTGACTGTTCGCCTTTAGTGTTAACCGATTTCCCCACACGAACAAGGTCAGCGGTCAATGTGCCTGTCTTGTCGGAGCACAGGACGCTGACCGCACCCAAGTTTTGGATGGCGTCGAAGCGCTTTACGATGACTTTCTGCCGGGCAATGCGAACAGCTGACAAAGCCAAGTTGGAGGTCTTTACGATCACAGGTGAGGGATCGACGGTCTGGGGGAAATGAAAAGATACTTACAACTATCATGGGAAGCATCTCTGGGGTAATCCCAACCGCAATCGCAATCGCAAACATGACAGCACTTTTCCAATCTTTGCTAACCGCCCCTTGGACGACAAACACAGCCGGTGCCATAACCTACAACGTACGATTAAATGTTGGCACATGTTAGGAGAAAAAGAGAACCAGGTTTGGACTCACCGCCATGAAACCCAAAAGAACGTAGCTGACTTTCCTGATGCCTATCTGGATGGTATTTTCTGGCCTTTTCCTGTTGAGCTCCTCAGCGATGGCAGCCATGTACGTGTCCTTTCCTGTAGAGACCACAAGCGCGCGGCCGTTTCCGGCTGCAACCGATGTGCCAGCCAAGCAGACATTATAATTATCCAAGAGATGGAATGGCTCAGACTCGTCCACGGCAGTAACACGGACGACCTTGTCGATCGGCAATATCTCTCCTGTGAGCGACGCCTGCGTAACGGCCAAGGCCTCAGCAGAGATGATAACACAGTCCCCAGGGAATACGTCACCACCTATGAAACATTTGAGTTTTGAGACGTTACGTGTGTGAAAAAGCGTACTGGCGACAGCGACCACATCCCCGGGAATAATGTGTCTCAGATCGATCTCAATTTCCTGAGGGATCGAGTTTATGCGACGAATAACGCGAACGCGGGTCATAATGGACTTGACTAGCTTGAGTGCTTGCACCATGGACTTCATCTCCTGCCAGTACCTATATGGTGAGGTAGCAGGATTTAGCAGGATTGACAGAGTATAAAGCAAGCAACGTACCTCAATGAAGTGGAAGCGACGACCATGGCTAGCATGACTACGAAGGTTGGCACGGAATTCGTTGCGATGTTGATTAAGGCGAGGATCGTCAGGAGCACATTGAAGGGGTTCCAAAGAGCAGTCCATAAGATCGACAGTGCAGCTAAGGGGCGTTCGTTGACCGGTATGTTCAAACCATGGATGTTGAGGATCTCGGCAGCCATTTCCTCTGATAAACCATCGGGGCTCCATGTAGGCTCGAGCCTATATGGACATTGAAGGAAGGCAGTGGATGAGAGTCTCTAGAGCTTACTCGAATAAATCCGAAACAGGGACGCGAGCGAACCGAGCGAGCCTGGCAGTGAGTTCGATCTCTTTGGTCTGAGTAACAGAGTTGGCTATGTCTGGACCGTGCTTCTCCAATTCTCCGGGAGCCCTGAAGCGGGCAGGAACTAGTCTCGAGGCAAGAATGGCATCAAATGAGAACCGCATGATGAACTTCCGTTCGGTGCTTATACGCAAATCAATGCCAATGCAGTCAACCGGCGCAACACACCTACCTTTATTTCGTTAGAACAGGCGTTTAAGGGTGTGTTACCTGTGGAGGCGAGCAGACTGAAACAAAAAGTTAGACAAACGATGCAACATGGCGACGAAGAGTTGAACGAACAAAGACGTAGGTACAAGCGTACAAAAACTCCCATCTGTTGGATAGTGTCTGAGGAAACCGTCGACGGGTTCATCGAGGCTTTATAGGGATGGAAAGTTTTCGAATCTCCGACGCGACAGGTCCGAAAGGAAGGCCGCATGGTCCATCATGGACATGGGAAGGCTCTGGCGTTAATGTTGGGTAAATTTCCCAATGGCCAAGAAGGGATATGGATTACGGCATATCGATCCATGATACGCATGACAATTTCTCGTTGATCAGTTTGATCAGCTCTAATATAGGCCACCAACATCTTGAAAACGGCAACCGGTCCGTGACAAATTATTAAATCTCACTACTGGTCACAGACCTAGACAGCTTCTGAGGGCGAGCGGCGCCCACATGTCGCTGACATCGGAGAAAAGATTGTTCGCATCGGGGTGTTTCCTTGCGGGGAACCGGTGACAAGCGCATGGTTCTGACCGAGGCTTGCCAGGGCAGAGTACCGCGGCTCCATTGTGTAATGATGGTGACGGCTGCTTCATGTGTACATATGCAAGCGAAAGTGGCCGTGACAACTGTGGCCGAGCCACTAAGGTGTGGGTCGGTGAGAAAGAACATGGCCTCTAAGTACACTGCCAGTGACTGCACCATTGGACTCCGGCCGAGTAGCACCGGAGCACCGCGGAAATTTGAAATAGACTTGACCACGTGACTGTCGCACTGTTCGTTGAGTTTGAAATGTCACTTGTCGGAAATTACCAAGTACATACTGGCACACGAGTAGGCCCGCATACCATTCTTTCTCTGCTTCCACAATCGACGGACATTAACCTGCAGCTGCACCGGCAAACATCATTCGGTGTGGATTGCAGGGTCCCTGGGCCATGGGCTGGCGACACATCAGCTTCTGCCAAGTTAGTGCGAATCACAAATCGGATCAAGTGCCACCACGGGCAATTTGACGACACCCCTGCACTGGATTCTCCATCTCCGTTCCGGTCGTAACAGTTGGAAATACAAAACCATCTTGGTACCATCAAAAAGGCACATACTGCGATCTGGAGCGCACGATCCTAGGACCGACCCCCGAGCAACACTACTGACCTAAAGATGGTCATTCCCATTGCATTAATGTCGCTACCACCTTTAAATCTTCCCTTCCGACACAGAGGGGTCTCCCCTCACTTCCTTCTTGTCTACTTCTTTGTTCTCCGGGCATTCCTTTTGTCCTTGTGTTTCTCCTGTAGAATTAGACAAAATTTCCGGCGTGTCTTTGGAAATTGCCAGACTCTTCTCGATGTCTCTCGTAATGCGATCCAGCTCGTCACCAACCTTCACTTTCGTTTCCGACGCAGCCTGCTTATCATCGACCTCCACACTATCTTTAGTTGCTGCCCATGCACTCTCGAGTTCCTCCTCCCATCCAAGCTCGCGACAAAGCTCCCGAACGATGTCGTCGCACTTTCCTAATAAGACGATGTCTTCTTGCCTATTGAAGTCTCCGACCTCATCCAGGTTGATCAGAACACGGGGACAATCTTCTGGTACCAAGTCCACCAGGGATGCGAACGGATGAACAGTCAGAGAAGTTCCAATCACTATTAACAGGTCAGCATTTCGTAGTGAGCGGATGGATACGTGGAACTGTGGTGGGAGCTGGCCAACAATCAGCCCGGAAAACCACTGCGATCGAAACGTAGGATACATACAGCCTCCCCGAAGAACACGATGTCGGGTTTAATCAACCCCTTGCAATGTTCGCACCGTGGGATCGCGGAATTGATGACAGCCTTCTTAATCTTCTCGTCGTCATACGGGCGTTTGCACTCAATGCATCGCTGTGTGGCAAAACTTCCATGAGCTTCGATGATCTTCCTCTCTGGGACTCCTGCTCTCCGCTCAAGCGTGTCAATGTTCTGGGTGAAGCAAGTGTGGAGAAGACTGTGTGCATGCAACACTTTGATGAATGAATGAGTGAGGGTTGGTCGATAGCGACCGGGGTAAAGCTCCTTCGCAAGTGTATAAACTTGGTGACAAATAAGTTGCCGTGAGTCGCGATCCTGTGTACTTGGAGTGCGATTGATTACTTACAAGGTACCGGATTCCTTCGAAAAAAGTCTATCTGAAACACTGCCTCAGGATATGGTAAATTGAGCCGAGCCAAGTTGGCCTGAAACGACATGGTCAGTCAATCAGGTGGTGCAGGCCCTCCGATCACTAGACGGCGCTCACATATAGTCCTATTGCGATCGAAACCACTGAGTGTGAGCGACGAATCAACGATACAAGCTACCCACCCGTCTCCGGTGATCTGAAGTCAGGGATGCCAGCGGAAGTACTGACACCTGCAGGCTGATCCTGAGCCAGCCGCTCCCGATCAGCAAAGGTAACTCTTACCAGCACCTAACTACACAGGCCTGCATTAATCCCATGAATGGCACATGAAACGACAGTGATGTAATCACCATGAGAAATACGTTCCGACAGCTGTCGGATTTCATGTACTTGGCCAGTGATTGAAGATCGTTTGTCTCTAGAACCTTCGGGGAACGTTCATGGGGATATGAGCGAAATTTCATCGAGAGACGCAGGAAATTATCGACGTCGGATCAGTGTAGTGAGCGGTCGCTGATCGGAGGAATCGAATGCCTCAGGTTTGAAACCAAAGTGTGCTACTAGTGAGGAGCTTACTGATATGATCAGTATGCTTGTTCAAGTGATAGTGTCTGATAACGCTCCCGGAAGGATCCGTTCGGAGTTGTGCCAGCCTGGCAAGTCATAACCAGGCGTAATACCTTGGTCGTCGGATTATCACTTCATGACTCGGCTGCACCGGTCATACGATAACATCACATGGTCTCTCAATCAAAGTAGCGAAAACGAGATGTCTGGAACCTGTCTCGGCCGCACGACGCCCCGAGCCGGAGCAACCTTGGGCTTCCGACGACACGACGTCGACACCTCAACTTGAAAAAGTGCAGGGAAGTACCTACGCGGTATCAATATTTCAATGACGACCTGTGCTCACATATGTATGGACGCAAACGTAAGGCTTTCAAACTGTAGTAGACGATCTGAACTTGCGCCCGCATCGTGCCACATCATCGTGACTACTACCCACGGCTGCAGTCGCTCGCCGATCCCAGTTTGCTTCCGGAGGTACCTCAATCGTTCCCTCGCGCCGCAAGGTAACCGACTAGTAATAGTATGGAATGTCGGTAAGAATTGCTTGCGTTCCTTTCCTTTCAAGTTGTGTTTTGTTTTCACTCATTCACCGGCATACTTTTGTACTGCCATCCGGAACTGGAACGCACTTGGATCGGATGGTTAGAAAAATGATAGAGATTGCACGTTCCCGCAAGACGAATCTCACTCCGAGGCCGTATACCACAGGGCCCAATCATCGATGTTAGCACACCATGTTCGGCGAAAACGCAGATAATGCTTCGATTTATCTAGTATGCACATGTCTCCGCTATCACTTCTGAAGTTAGTCGGGGGGAGGCTGAGCTGAACGAACAAGATAGAAACTCGTGCTGGAAGTCCCAGCCGACTTCCAGCACGAATTTCTATCTTGTTCGTTCAGCTAGAAGTCAGGCCATGGGAATCGCTCCTTGTAGTGCGACACTGCAGTGACAGCGGACAGTACATTGTCACCGCGGGGTGTCGTCCGTCAAAGTCATTTCGATGAACGAGGCGAAGCCAAGTTCTGGGTGGACCGGGTATATATTGCTGAGGCGACTGAGCACAGCCTCCACGGGGAACTCAGCGCCGACAGCGCCGACAACCTTCTTAGAGAGCGAGAAGGCAAGATATTTCCAGAAACAGACTACCGCGGAATCCGCTAGCCTTGTCACTCCAATATCGTAAACTCGTTCAAATCCTCAGGCTGGTTGCCTATAATGGATGCCAGGATGGACGTCTGGACCCGCACATTTAGTCATCCTCGGGATAGCCAAACCCCATGATGCGGTCCCTCTTAGTTTCTCCGTAATTGGGGCCGACAGTGCCTGTTTCCAGAGCGGGAATCCAAAATGATACGCTGCATAGTTCGGAATGGGGAATCTATTGGTCAAATGAATCGTTGTTGTCAGCTTGCCCCCGCGGGGATATACACGATAAGAAGCGCAAGCGTTTCCGCCCAGTTCGTCGGATGATTTATTCATCTCTGATGCGGATCCACCAAGGTGCACCTCACGACAAACGTTGGCACACCATCCCTCAATGAAGAGCCTTGAGCGGAGCTCTGGGACAGCAATTTAAGTTCGTGTTGAGAACTGGTACAGAACTGGAATACATCAAGTCGTCTGAGGAAACTCGTACATGCAGACCGGGAAGAGAGAACACGAGTCCGTCGACCACTCGAGGACTTCAAACACCTGTAACGCTAAGAGTAGTCGCGATTGTGTTTCATGATATGAAAATGGTAAATACAGTCTTACAATCGCTGAGGTTCCTGTTCTTGAGGAAGCTCGACAATCTGCTCAAACCCGGGGTACTCGGGTAGGTTGAGCTGAAACCTTTCCTCCATGACTCTGCAATCAGTGTCAAAATCCCAACCAGGAGACAAGTAGTAATTGAGGGCTAACTTGGGGACAAACCTCCCTCCAAGGAAGTGTCTTCCCTTGAAGGACCGCACTCCTTCCTTCGGCGCAGTCAAGCTCACCAACACGTCGGGCACAATACCCACCCCTTCTTCGTTGCCCCTTTCAACATCCCACCCACTAGGAATGTCGACTGAGACTATAGGTTTTCTCGAAGACGAAATAAGCGGTAAGGCGTCATCGAAAGGTGCGCGGACGGGTCCTTTGAATGAAAACCCAAAGATGGCGTCCAGGATAACGTCGGACGACGAGAGGGTCGAATGGAGTACGTCGAGGGTGGCATCAGGGGGTAGAGACTTGATCTTCATGTTATTGCACTGCTTGTGCAGCCGCTGTGCCCAATTTTGCGAAGAGGTCAGTTAAGACCAAAACCAAGCATGCACAGTGAGGTAACCTTGTAAATATCCTTCGACCCTGGCTGGTGGACGATGTTGACTTAGGACATGTCCCCATCAGATGTAGCATGAAAGTACAAATACCTTAGGCATATAGATTATGGGTTCGTAGCCGAACATGCCTGGTCGCAGTGTCGTCATCTTTCTTATCAGTCACCCGTTAGCCTGAGATAACGAGGGACGAACCAAGGTGTCTTGCCGCTACTAATCCATCGCCTCCTTGATTACCTGGCCCACAACAAACGAGAACTCTTCGGTACTTCTCGTTATTGTAGACTTTTGCAAGCGTTTGAGCACATGCAAGTCCGGCCAATTCCATCAGCTTCAACCGTAGTATAGTCATCAAACTCTATTCGAGCATCATCGATGCGAACCACCCTGTACCTGGTCAATACTGAACGCCCCCCATCCATTCATGAGTTCTTCATCAATCTAAGACGGTGCATCAATCACGGTGCACAGGTACAACGAAGATCATTCACTTGTTGGGCAAGTTTTGCTGTGAGGTACCGAGGGGACATGATGGTCTTGGTTGGGAACTTGATTAGTCAGGGGCTTTCGTCCAATTCAGACACGCACGTGAAGCTGGATACAATATGGGTACACAGGTACAACGAAATAACTACGGGCCTGGAAAGAGAATGGCAAGGAATGCCAGGTGGAAATAGAGTAAGAAGTCGAAGACAAATCAGTGCACTTTTGAGGAGGCTATTCAGAATGATGCCGCAGGCTTCGCACAAACTCGGCGATGCTCGTCCCAGTCCTTCCTCTGATGTTCAGGAGAGCAGTACTTGACCAACCTGCACTTGCTACAAACAAGGCCATTCGTGGATGATATGTCAGCGCAGTCAGCACTGCTCTGAGAACCCTCGGAACCCTCGCTACTCTCAGCATATCGTTGGGTCTCCTCGCTGAAACAGATATCGCAATCGATCCAATTGCACATCTCTTTTGCTTTAATCTTCTTCCCGTACCGACCACCGCGCTTTATGGAGAGAACCGCTGCTCCTTCGATGCCCCGTCTTGGAAAGCGGATCATTTCACAGTCGTCGTTGCAACAGGGGTTTGGGCATCCGCTAGGGAAGTCGAAGAAGATATCTTCCGCAGGTATGAAGAGAGGATGCGTGAAGAGAATTTGGGAGTAAGAGGTCGTCTGATGGGAGAACAAGATGATGAATGGCGGTCTTTTTTCGTACAGTATTGCTCGGAAAGCCAGGTCGATCTGAGGAAAGCACGGTGTACGTCGCTGCTTGAGTAGCGTGTGACACAACCGCATGTCTGAGCGAGGCGAAGAACGAATGAGGCTTTATAGCATGAACAGGGGATAGATGACGAACGATCATATTGGATTTGACTCGCTATGCTCGGTTTACACGTTCGACCACCGTATGCATACCGACACACAAGTTTGAAATACTCTGTAACGTCGTCCATCTCTTGTCGCTTCAAATCTGTTACGATAATGTATACATCGTCGCAGCCATGATCATGCATGCCCCGTAAGAGCATGAGCTCGGGAAGCTGACAGAGGAGCGATTAGCATGGACAGCATTGGTAGTGGAACGGAGCGATGTACCATTGTGAAAACGACGGGCATCATGGATAGTTTTCTGTCTTGCATTGATCTATGATGATAGATATGGGTGCTCCAGGTTCGGTCGAGAGGGATCAGACGACGGGTGTCGACCGTGCGACAGAAAATGTTCTCCGGAACGAAGTCCCCTTTGTTCCAGACGATGACCTGACGTCTTAGAGTGTTGGATGCATGCTTGCGCTCCCTGACGGCTTGGAACCATTCCCAGTACGCGTCGTTGCGATGTTCGAGCCACTTGTCGATTAGCATGTCAGTAGCATCGTGGTCGAGTGTTTTGCATACGAGCTCGCTCATCGCCAGGGTTGGCTGCGAAAGCGCAGAATAACGTCGAGCTTGCTTCTGCATAGCAGATGTCTTGATAACAACGAGACCCGCGAGGATCACACCCGGGGATCCTCCAGTATACCGGCCCTAAATGCCGGTACATCCGAAGTTAACCCCTGCCTTGAATTATCGACACTACCACGACAAAAAGCAACAACTGAGGCGTTCGCTGCACGAAAGGAAGCACCAACTCAAGACACCGGGCTTTCACAAAACAACAGCTAATCTACCCTTCCCTATCAGTGCGTAAATGGACACTTCCCAGAACAGCTGCAGGGCGCTTGATCTGCCGAACCCATCGTCAGATGCTGACTCTAACCTTGACAAATGAGTCCATGCCGATATTCAAGCGGAGACACGAAGTCTCGCAGATACCTTCTCCTGTCTTCTCGTGCTCCTCGACCTTCCGTCCACATACCGACACTCCAGCGACTCGAGAGTCGAGTCGACTTCGTATGACGTTATTGAAGCTCGCATAAACACGCGAACTTGACCTGCCAAAGCCAAGCGTCACGGTGTCCTTGCCATTACATTCCCATTTCACAGTTGACAAGGGTTCTAGGACTCCCAATAATCGTCGGGAACCCTGCTCACCGAAGAACGCCAAATTTCACCACAAGCGTAGTTGCAGCTGCATAAACAACTTCTGGTGTGAGGCCTACATATCCTCGTGAGTTCACCTTTCGCGATCGTTGAAGTCCCGAATGAATTCAACCATGGCGCACGTGTCACACGGGGGTTTAGAGACCTGTATTACACAATTCATTTCCCTATTTCCCTAGTCTCCACATCCCGTCTTTGACGGTAGCTAGTCCTTCTCGTTTTGCAGCCTCCATAAAGCTACCAAGCTGCTCGATGGTGCGGTCGTAACCAGGGGCAAGCCTGAGCATTGTTTGTATACGGTCTAGCGGAAGCGAACCCAGGTTTGTAAGCATGCCTTCAATGAACTGCAACTACGATGTCAAAAGATGCACCCAGGTGAAAGTAGTGTCTCTCTACCTTCCAATAAACTTTCATTTGTTCTGCTTGCTGTTGCTGCACGCTCATTATTGGTGGCAGCTCGTCCTCTCCGGTGGCTATAACTTGAGTGTCAAGAGGAGGGGGCGGGTAACATAGTGGAGATAATTGTACCTGGTTTTCGAATCTTGGTTCCCGGCATTGGTTCTTCCCCTTCAGCAAGCAACTTGAACACATTTTCTCTGTCCTCTTTCAAAACACGCATGTCGACCCATGTAGCAAGCGACTTCAATGCCGCACTACGGCTCACAGTACCTACCCTTGACATGAGCTCGTCAACGGTCCACGTATCTGTAAATGGTCGTAATCAGCGCAATAAGGCACTGGGGTCGGATAGGCCGCACCCTTTTCCGAAAAAAGCTCAATGAACGCAGCTTCTAGAGGTGGAACATCCGCATTGACTTTGCGATCGTCGAATTCGAGCTCAAGTTGCACTCGCCCAAGATGAGGTAGCCAGCGCAAGGCTTTGTCAGGCTTGAAAGTGGTGAACTCTTTAGCGTACTGTTCTTGCGTGCTGTCGTGGAAGGTGAGCTGGCATGCGATGGGCAGGTGGCAGACTCACTCCTGAAATTGGCCTGGCATGACAATGCTACTGGTTTCCAGGGCAGGCCAGAAATGTCGTGAAATTATTGTTGGATGTATGACATTCTTCTGCTTGTAAGCATGGTCTCGTATTCAAGGTGCATTGATGCTTACATGCCGCTGCGACTGAACATGCTGGTCAATTCGCCTTGAATCTGTCATGTCCCGAAGCATCACTTCGCAAACCTGCAAAGCTGACTCCCCGAAACGAATCTTCAGAATTTCAATATTTCGTCGCTTGAAAACAATTACCAATACATCACGGATAGATCCAAATGAGGGACAGACCTCAAGGTCAAAGTTACCATCTTTGATTGCAAGCAACCGTTGTGCAAGCAGCACTTGAAGCTCCTTGATAAAGAGGTCCTTTGAGTCATATATGCTGACGATGGTGCTTATGATATCACTCGTTTTGCTGGCGCGGAAATCTTTCGCTGAGGTTAACTTTATCGAAAATAATCAGGGAGAGAACAGATCTACCAGGACCAGCGTCTATCGGCTCGGGCGTCCATTCAGGATCGGCATAGTTTTCTATTTCTGGTCGTTGAAGAGGTTGAATAGGTTCGTTGTCATCCACCAACGAGTCGCCGCTTTCCCCGTCACCGACTAAACTGGCGACAATGCATCTGATGGCATCTGGCCGGTCTCTGGAAGAGGTATCAACAAGAAGATTGCGAAGACATAGACTATAGATGGGATTACCGGAGATACCGACGTATTGGATCTGCCACCTTGAATAAGAGAACGCCGGGAGGATCTACGATCCTCAGGCATTTGATCGTTGAAACATAGGATAGGAGAATATCTTTCGTGTCTGCTCCTGGATGAAGTAGGCGTTTCTTGTTCCTGGAGAACGTGTCAGTCACGATAAGGATATTGTGTCTCTGTGACCAACGCTTGTCGTATAGATTGGACTAATTCTGCACGTTGATCCACTCTCTGCAAACATTCCTATGCTCAAATCGATAAATATAGATAGAATGACGAGGTATGTGCAGGTAAGGCTACCTTGAGGTCTTGGAGAGCACCAGCAGAATCTGGGTAATCTACGATGATGTCGAATATCTCGCGTGTACTACAACACAAACGATTAAAGAAGTACTACGAGAGCGAGCAATCACATACCGCAAGTCACAGAGAGTCTTATGCATATGAAAGTCAAACCTGGACCCGACGCCTTGCATCATCGTTTTTGCCTCGTCGGCTTCGAAATATAAATAGTCATGGGATATATCAAAGAATACGAGCCATACCACTGGTTGCTCCTCTAGCGAATGGCCATACCATCCACGGGACAATCTTGTGGATCATCCAGGCACGAAGGTTCGCCAACATCGGTTCTTCCCATGAGCTAGCACAGGTTTGCAGCACGTAAGTTTCAATGTATTCGTACCCTACGCTAGCTATAAGTGTTTCATAACGTTCTATGAGGCTCAGGGTGTCGAAAGCCTGCCAGAGTGAGCGATCTTGCTGATCGGAGGGTTGTGATACTGTCCTGACGAGCGTCGCGGCAACGAGCGCCTTGACCCCTCGCGCAAAGGAAGCAGGGAGGATGGAGAACAGGTGGGTTTGAAATGCAAGTGTATATGCGGATGTAATGGTTTGACCGAGTCTGTCAAGAAGGTGTTACCGGTAAGCGGACAAGAGATTAAGGCAGGAATTCACTCGGCGTTCGGTCTCCAAGCGTTATACCACTCGACGAGCCGAAAGATGAGTGCCCTGACCGTTTCTGGATCCGAATTGGACTAAACAACGTGAGTACCAGGTTAGATGGCTATGCGAGGGCATACTTCGTATAGATTCATGTAAACTTCGACCTCGCGCGCAATCAGATGCTGGCTCTTGTGCAAATCCTCTGTCAATGTGAATTAGGTTGCAAGTGAAAGAAAGACGGAGCCACGAATCGGACCAAGAAAGACCTCAAGCATGACCGGTAATCGTCTGCATTTGTTGATGGTATCGAAGGCTTCTCTAACGTGACGCATGTCTATGGGGGAACTACCTTAGATCTTCGCAAGGAAAAAGAAAATTAGATAGGACAATTCACCATGCCTAGGCCGAGGAGTCGGGTCATTCAAGTCGCATGGCTTCAGGAATGCTGTAGCCAAAGTCCAAGCCTGCTCAAGCACGGTGAATATTCGCAACGAGTTTTAGGAAGAACGCGCACATGGCTAAAGCTCATAAGACCCGATATTCCTGGCTCCGCACGATTTATACGGCCAAAGGACTCCTGCCATTTTGTAGCAACCTGGGCACGCACCGCGTTCGACGCCATCGACGAGAGCACAGCCACATCAACGCCAACCATGGTAATGCTGTCCATGACCTAATTCGACGATGGAGAGATATGCTGCTGCTGCAGTTGCACGATCCTCTTATCACCTGAGCACACAGTACCGGTCATGGAGGACGATGACTTGGCCGTAACGCCATTCATCCCTACCGAACACGATGTGCTTTCCACAGTCCCTGCAGATGCGCTGCCGCCCACTCAGCGCTTCCGAGACTCACCCATCATGAAACGAGTTCAGCCCCCGGACTCGTGCTCAAGCCCGAGTGCCGTGGATACTTCCCAACCATCGTCCAGAATCTCACAGGAACCAGACGTGCCATGCCGAGATCCACAGTTTTACATGTCTGATGGAAGCTGTATACTGCACGTCGGGAACACCCTCTTTAATGTACGATTTTCTTATCTGCTCGTGCAAGACAAGTAAATGATTATTATTATAGGTTCATCGTAGTATTCTATCAGCGGACGCTTCTTCGTTTGGCACCCTGTTTACCCTTCCTCAGGGCGACATCGCCGTGGAAGGCACGTCGGATGACAATCCAATCGTCCTGCATGGGGATACCCCTGAAGAGTTCCGCAATTTCCTCTGGTCCCTATATGCTCTGTAAGACTTTAAATCCGGTCTGTGGCCCCCCACCCTTATTTGTGCACAAATAACAGGCCACATGAAATAATGGTCGTGCGGGGCCCTCACCTTGATCTTGATCGCTTCATCGACGTTGCCAAAGTGGCTAGCAAGTACTCGTTCAAGTCAATCGAGACCTGGGCTCTGGATGCAATCCAAGAATTCATCGAGAGAAAGCCATCGCCGCTACTTGGCCCCATTCCCATCGGACTTCCCTTCTCCATCGACTCACCCCCATCTGCGTTTGTTGAAAGCAAGCGCCAGATATCCCGGTTGGTGCAGCTCGCACAAATGTGTGGACATGCGAACCTTATGGAAACTATGATCACGTTGCTCCGGCAGCTCATGTCAGCATCACTCCATTTTTCCTACCTAGCAATGTCTCTGGCGGACGATTTGAATCTCAGGGAACTGCGGGGCCTGGCATACTTGGAAGTTTTACAAAGATCCGTGTTCATCTGCGGCCGCGATGAGCAGGGCAATACCCTTGTGGAGGGCGATGTACGCGAGAGCTCCGATGGATTGAACCGTCTTGCCGTCAGCCCTGCACAGCAGCTTCGCCTACTAGCTGGATATCACCGTCTCTCCAAAGCGTGGGAGGGGTTGCGCGCGGTCCCCATACCTTTCGAGCATGCTCCTATTTGTGGAACTAGCTGGCATCAGCACGGTTGCACCCAGAGCTGGTCGGAGTTCTGGAAGGAGAAAGCGCGATCAGACGGGGTACTTGCTCTTGGCCCGGCCAATGTGATCGGAAAGTTGCAGGTGATACTGAAGGAGTTTGACAAGTGGGGCTCTGCGACGTACATGCACCAGGAGTGCAAGTTGGTTGCGAAGCGAGCCATCCAGGATGCAATAAAGCATATCAACGATTCGTTACCAGACTTTTTCCACGAAGCTGGGGAGTACTGATGGGCCCTACTGTACATATCTCTTCAGTCATCAGGCTCTAGCTCCATCACAAGCATTTATGTGTCAAATTGCTGCCACTACCACTGTTGTAATTGATACAGATATTTCGGTTTACATCTTTTGCTTTCCCTTCACAACCGTGGCTTCGTAATCAAATGAATCGTTCGAAGCATTGCGGGATTCTCCCTTCCAGGGGCCGTCCGATATTTGGTGGGTATCTGCCGTCGACATAGCCACCATGCTACGCATCAGATTATCGATGTTATCGTCCGATGGGGGCTGTTCCAAGCCTATTCGCGATCCTCGTCTGAGCATCTGTTGAAGAATATCTTCTTCCTCTAGATGCTGCATACGAGCCCTTAGGCCTCGTAAGATCACGTCGAAAAACACTGGGCAGAGTAAGCTTGTGCTATATATTCACGTGTGGGCCACCAACTTTTCTCCTCCATCTGATTCTGTGGCAAGGGTTGAATCAATGCAGAGAAGGACATGAGCTCTTCCTCGATCCTCGGGCCGTCCAACTTGAGTTTTGAGGACCATTTTTGTTCGAATGCTTCTGCGCTCAGCTCGGAGTCAGATTGAGTGGATTCGTCTGCTCCGTATGCTGTGCCCACGGAACTGGCAGGTGAGGGTGCACGGATGACAGGCGAGGCATAGGCAGGATCGCCCGTGTGGATTAGCGGGGCGTTGGGCATTTCAAGTTATGCGTGGATGTGCCACTGTAGCGGCAACTTGCAACAGGCGGTTTGGAGGAACGTGACCTGACACGACGCGGTGTGACTTGTTGATTGGCGCGACTGGTGACATCAGTCACGCTAGATCTCTATTTAAAATCGTCGTGACGCTTTGCTCCCTTTCGTCTGCTCCACCACCACCTCGGTCTGGTAGCGTCGTTATCTTGTATTTTGTCCTCATGGCCTATGTTTTCAAGAGAGGTTAGTGTTCGTAAGCCCTCTTCATCAGCCAAAGTTGACCGTGGTGCGTCGGTGCACGTTGCAGATGGGTAAGTGACTTCTTCAAGCGTGACGCGACGCGTCTCGTTGACACCTCAACCCAGGCGTAAGGAGAATGTTCAGTTCGATAAGGTAGATCGTGTGTCCGTCGCGTCAGGGTGGCTTTATTTACTCGAGCATTAGATCACGGCGAGGATAAACAAGTTATGCTATGGTCTTGATCTGGACTATGTTGATCCCATTGAGTGAGTCTCGTGCTGCATACTCTTCGCCAGATATTGATAGTCCGCAGGGTAGCAAAAAAAGTGATCGCTGGTGTATACCAAGGCGTCACTACTGTTGAACTCGATGTCAGTTCCTACACGTGCCAACTTGTGTACACTCTAACCCCGCCTCAGAATCTTGCCGCAGAAACCGCAGCCTACCTCACCACGAAACATCCGGACTATGCCGTCCTTGCAGCACGTATCGCTATATCCAACCTGCACAAAGAAACAAAGAAGAACTTCACCGCAGTGATCAAAGATCTGTACAATTATAGTAAGTCAATCCAATGTTCTGTAGACCGTTTTACTAATGGTTTATAGTCAACCCGAAGAATGGTCGACCAGCAGGTATGATCTCAGAGCAGACATACAATGTTGTGCAGAAGCACGCTTCCACCCTGGACTCTGCGATCATTTATAACCGTGACTTCAACTACAATTTGTAAGCTTTCATCAGTCAAAGCGTTAGCTGTTTAACAGGCTGGCGCAGCTTCGGCTTCAAGACTCTTGAAAGATCCTATCTGCTCAGAATCGATGGTCGTGTTGCGGAGCGCCCTCAGCACATGATCATGCGAGTAGCTGTTGGTATTCACGGTGATGATATCGAGCGCGTACTGGAAACGTACAATTTAATGTCTGAACGATACTTTACGCACGCGTCACCCACACTTTTCAATGCTGGCACACCCCACCCACAGCTCAGTTCTTGTTTTCTAGTTTGCATGAAGGATGACTCGATTGAAGGCATCTATGATACTCTGAAAACTTGTGCCATGATCAGCAAGACTGCTGGTGGCATTGGCTTGAATATCCATTGTATCCGGGCCACGGGGTACGTGTATTCCCTAAGCCATTCGTTGGTCAAAGCAAACCCATTTTCTTGCAGATCCTACATTGCAGGCACCAATGGCTACTCGAACGGCATAGTGCCCATGCTGCGTGCATATGATGCAACTGCACGTTACGTTGACCAAGGAGGTAACAAGCGTCCGGGTGCCTTCGCAATTTACTTGGAACCCTGGCACGACGACGTATTCGACTTCATTGACCTCAGAAAGAACCACGGCAAGGAAGAGGCTCGTGCTCGCGACCTTTTCTATGCCCTCTGGATCCCCGATCTTTTGTGCGTTATTCCTTTCCGCACTATGCACTAGTTTGAATAGTCTTTTCTAGCATGAAGCGTGTGGAGGCAAATGGGGATTGGTCTCTTTTCTGTCCAAATGAGGCGCCTGGGATGGCCGACTGTTGGGGTGAAGAATTCGAGGCTTTGTACGAGAGGTATGAAAAAGAAGGCCGCGCACGTAGGACTATTCCTGCGCAGAAACTTTGGTACGCTATCCTTGAGGCACAAATTGAGACCGGAGGGCCCTTCATGGTTTACAAGGACTCCGCGAATCGTACGTGCACCTTTATCGTTCCGGGGTACCAGCTCACCCTCCATCTAGGAAAGTCTAATCAGCAGAACCTCGGCACAATCAAGTCATCTAACCTGTGCACTGAGATTATCGAATACTCTTCCCCCGATGAAGCTGCCGTGTGCAATCTTGCTTCTCTCGCCCTCCCTACCTTCATCACGAACGGCCAATACGACTTCCAAAAACTCCACGATGTCGCAAAGGTCGTTACATTCAACCTTAACCGTATTATCGACATCAACTACTACCCTGTACCCGAGTCGCGCACATCCAACATGCGTCATCGCCCCCTTGGCCTTGGCGTTCAGGGCCTAGCTGACGCCTTTATGATCCTCCGCCTTCCCTTCGAATCTGTGGAAGCCAGGGAGCTGAACTTGAAGATTTTTGAAACGATCTACCATGCAGGTCTCGAGGCGAGCTGTGAGTTGGCGGAAAAGGAAGGTCCTTACGAGACTTTCCGCGGAAGTCCTGCAGACCTCGGCCAACTCCAGTATGACCTTTGGGGAGTCTCACCTACCGACCTTTGGGATTGGACGTCCTTGAAGGAGAGGATTGCTCAAAATGGATTGAGGAACTCGTTGCTGGTTGCTCCTATGCCTACAGCCTCAACGAGCCAGATCCTTGGGTTCAACGAATGCTTCGAGCCATACACAAGGTGAGTTTTTCGTCTGCTGTAATGGATTGGCGGCTGAAGGGATGTACAGTAACATCTACACCCGCCGTGTGCTCGCTGGTGAATTCCAAGTTGTTTGTCCTTGGCTTCTCAGAGATCTTGTCGAGCGCGGTCTCTGGAACGACACGATGAAGAACATGATAATCGCGCACAATGGCTCAGTAGCCAATATCCCCAGTATCCCCGAAGACGTCAAAGCGATCTACAAAACTGTCTGGGAAATCAGCCAGAAGAAAGTCATCGACTTGGCTGCAGATCGTGGGGCATTTATATGTCAAAGCCAGAGCTTGAACGTCCATTTGCAAGCTCCTACTCTGGGTCAGCTTACAAGCATGCATTTCTACGGATGGAAGAAAGGGTTGAAGACCGGAATGTATTACCTCCGTACACGCCCGGCTGCCCAGGCCATCCAGTTCACGATCGATCAAAGCACTCTGAAGACTGCCAAGGCGCAAGAGACATCCAACAAAGCACGAGGCCCGGAACGGAATGGCAATACCATACCGACCCCTTCGGTATCCCCCTCCCCCGCACGCAATACCAGGACGAATGCTGCCATCCCTTCTACTTCGAGCTCGACAACCGCAGGGAATGAAGAGCTTGATCCCGAGTATGCTGCGGCCCTTCAGCGTCAGAAGGACCGCGAGTTGGAGGAGGCCAAGATGCAGTGTTCTCTTGAAAACAAGGAGGCGTGCGTGATGTGCTCAGGCTGAGCTTGTCGAGAGAAGTATATTGGTTGTTACTGTTTTCTGCTCTGTATCTCTGTATGCCTGTGCTTGTCCTTCGTGTTATCTCTGTACTAGCCTATGCATTTCTTGTATTGATAATCAATAGATGACACTGAGAGAGATCTTTGTTGAAGAGTAGTGAAATGAAGCTCGAACAGCACGGCCATGAGCGAGTACATGCGCAGAGGGCCCAAGGGTCTATCGCAAAGGGAGTGTTTCGGAACGGTTTTGTGCGGCATGGCCAACTCTGAACTCAATGCTGAACTCAATGTACATGCAACGACTCTAGTGGCAGAAGTGTCTCTTAGACTCCTCTACTGTACATACATAAATAATGGCACAAGTGTCTAACGAACACACGATAGTTAGCGAGGTATGTACAACAGCAACAACAGGGAATCGAAGGTGGCATGTGGATATCTATGGGGGATGTTCAGATGGTATACACCGTCAGCTTTATGACCCAGGATTTGTTTGTGGGATGTCTGAAATTAAGAAAATAAGTCAAATAAGGCCGTCAGACGCGGCGGACCGTTAGGATCGCGATACGACCATCTTGCGCGATGGCATGGTTTATTCCTGCACGGAGAATGCGAGTAAGCGACAGGGAGTATGTTGACGCATAGCGGTCAATACCTTTAAAGCCGGGCTCGAGAAGCCCTTCACGCCATTCTACATCGGTCACCCACGAGATGCCTTTCCACGAGGTGCCAGTGCCGGAGACGGCGGATTGGACCAGCAAGTCACGACCGATGTTGTATCCGTTAGGGACAATCATATGGTGTTTGAAGGAGTCCTGAAGTAGAAACTTGGTCAAAGAATAGACACGGCCATCTGCTGTGAGCGAACCTGCTCCTTTGATACCCTAAATAGCAGAGTGAATGATCGAGCCAAGGTGTATGGCTCTTTCGACGCACCCAAGGAACCATGCCCCGGTATCGGCGTCGGTTCCATTTTGTTTCCAAGCGCGGAAATGATTTCCCCCTGAATGCGGTGTTACAACATCAATGCAACGACGGTCATTAATTGTGGCTTGCCAATGAGGCTTTCCCAGCACGTTCCCCAACGAGGGAAATAATGCTGGCGCGCCAGAATATGCTCGGATTTTCTGCCGGCTCCGTCGCCGAGGTCTGCCTTGTGGACATGACCGTAATGCAACCCAAGGCATTCCTCGGAGAACCCGATGGACCTTGTGAATATAAGCCACGTGGTTGCAATTGGCAGGGAATAACATAGCCTACTTGTAGTACCAGCGGAAACCCTCGTCTGTGAGAACGAATGGATCCGATAGATTAGATATAATGACATTCAATGGCTCTCCGTATCTAGGTGTCGTAAACTGTGCGGGACAGGGGTCAAGGAGAGGTCTGCGCGAAGGAGAGGAAGTTCACATCAATGAATTGGCCGCCGAGGATTCGTGGATCGACCCAGCCCATCTCGGCCCTGGGCGGGCCTACTTCGAAATTTGGGGGTAGGAATGGCGTCTGTGTGTTCCAAAATGGGATCGCCGAGGCGGGGGCGAGGAGGGCGAGGAAGGAGAGGGCGGGGAGCATGGCGATGGTGGGGGTCCCTTGCGAAAAACCCACAGCACAGCTCCTGTAATAGCAGCATGTCGCCGACCAGAACGAACGCGGACCATACGGGTGACGAGCCGCGTCACGTGTGTCATCTGCCCTTGAGAATGGACGCCATCGCCGTAGCCCATCGCGGCGAGAGCGAGAGCGATGCAGACGCAGAGACCGCGTCCCAGCGCTCGATCCCGCTCTCCTCCCCCCCTCGCTCCCCGCACACTGTCACCACGCCATTACGCGCACAGGAATTCTTCAGAAGAGATTCTCAGGTCGATTCCATCGAAATTGACTTCGGCTCCGAAACAGACGACTCGCGTAGCGATCTGGATGCCCGGAGAGCAAGCTCTATCACTTCCGCCGCACCCTCCGCCGTCTCGCAACCAGAGCTGCCAAAGCCACATGTCGTCTCCGTGACCTACCCTCCCACGTCGTCTTCCGACACCACCGACGTCGATTCCTTTACTTCCGCCGCGTCAACCTACTCGCGAAAAGCCAGGCCAGAATCAATGCTGTTACAGCCTCCCCACGGTCCTCTGGTGCTGGGAATTGCTTTGGTGGACTTCAACCATTTGGTAAGGCTCGTTGGATACAACGTCCGTTCATCGTGTCGATACAGCACTAGATTGGTCCAAAGATCGAATTCAGCCAAGGAGACATTTTCGAGGACGAGGAGATCGCGAAAGTGCTTCCCTTCCTCGCCCTTCCGGACGGTGCTCATCTGGTGTGCTCCATCTGTCGCACATGCATATGAAATCTCATCTTGCCACACAGTCTCTGGAAGACTACTCTTACTTCCATCTCGTCCCAGACGTATCGAACCCCAGCACGATATTTGGGATCTCGTGAGTCCCTGTACCACATGTCAGACAACGTGTCGAACGTGTTCACAGATGTAACCGACAAATTGCTGCTTCGACCTTGCTTGTTAAAGATGTCGACGTGACGCGTTCCATCGTCCAGAAAGCAGTCGTCGTCTTGGCTAGCAAGCCTGTGTTTGGTCCAATACGGTCAGTGGGCAAAATATCTCAGTGTACAACACTGACAAGCCAACTCAGTGATCGACTGGGAGTCGTCACCAGGGCCTTGTTTGCTCAAAGGTAAACCTCTTTTTACTTAACGTTGGTCGCGCCAGCCTTAAGACCATCCGCAGAGACTTTACGGATACGCAAATCCTAGTCGAATTTGGGAGTTCACTAGAAACGTCGCTACGAACGCAACTCACGGAGAGCGGTCTGTACATAGGTCAGCAGCAAGTCGTATCGTATCTTTTCTGGATAATTGCTGACTTACGGGCGAAAGGAACCAGTCTGTAAGTCCTCGGACACTCGTATTGCGTCACCATTCAGTAGTTTTACAGGAGAGAATTCGTTCACGTTTTTCGGCATCGTGCGTTGGTGCTGTTGAAGGCTCTTATGCTGCAAAAAAAGGTTGTCAGCATACATGCGTTAGTGACCTTTGCTCACCACTTTCCAGATTATGTTTTATGGGCATCCCGTCGAGAGGTTGTGCACTTACCAATATTCATTGATCTCCCTCATACCCAGTTCGTGCTTACCAACTCATAATTATGCATTCACTCACTATGTGTAGGTTTACTTCAAACGTTGGATGATTGCGGCTCCCCTCCGCTAGCAGCGCGAGCACCCGCGCTATCCCGACCCAATTCGCTCAAAACCTCAGATCGGAAGAGTATGCTGGCGTACATTGGTCTGCCGTTAGACTTGTTCGGAAAGGTTGATCTGGCTGTGCTATCGCGGAAGGTTTTGGCTAAATCATTCTCTTTAGGATTCCTTTTTCCAACCATATCTGCCACTGCAACAACTCGACCTCCTGAAGGATTCTCAAAGTTGGCTCTGTGGAAGTACTAATTCGATCGCCACGCAGCAAAAGGAGATAGATTTACTAGTAAATGTACAGTTCTCTTTGCTATTCCTAAGCCGTCGCTCAAGGCTTCTTCGCAGACCGAGACTGCTACCCTCGAGTTTCGGAATCCGAGACTAGAACGATTGGTTTCTCTCACTGCTGCAGATCGCAAATGGGTTGAAGAAATTGTTCGGGATGTAAACGATTCTTGGGACGACACTGACCCTACCAAAACCGTCATGCAGTACGTTATTTCTCTCTCAGATTTGAGTTGTTCGATATTGAGCTCTTCAAAGTTTCAAGGGTAGTGATGATTACCTCAGAGCAAAGGTGTGTCGGATAAGCATCCATCAATACGAATAGGATGACTGACAATCGACAGTTCGAGGAGTATGTAACCGCCGCGCTTGCATCAGTGCGATACCGAGAATTCCTGTCGAAAGGGAAGGGTAACGGGACCATCATCGCAGGGACTGGTAGGCTGGTAGCTGTAAACACGCGCTCCTGAGACTCACATCATACCAGGTGGCGATGCAAGCACGCTAGACGACTTCAATACTGTGTGGATAGCCGAATTCACCAAAACAAATGCCTATGAAGTCTGGGATAGGTCAACGGATCCGATGTTATTTGATATTGTTGAGCCTCGGTTAGTTTGTGACCCCGAGACTCACCCAACTCTGATCACCTTTGTAACCAGGCACCCTTGTAACGAGAAACCATCAGTGGTATCAGACATAGGACTCCGGCTTTCGGAAGGCATCCAAGACCTCAAACTAGAACAACAACTTGCGCCAACGCGTGAAGCCATCTCACGAACACTTACTGTTGGTTCAGCCAACTTCTTCAAAGCTGTCGAGGGTGTTCGCGAGCGATGGCAACAACGAACAGTCAGCTCTCCCTCCATGCAAGACATGACATCTAGCCCCTACGGTACTCCTGTTGAGATCACGAAGTCAGAAGCTAGCCTCCCCGCGGCTATCGCAGATTCCAAGAAACCGGGTGTCAACGTATCCCGGCAGACCTCGCGGGAGTCTGCGACAAGCGTACTTTCGGCCCCGCGCCCTGTTAGCATGGCACAGGCTGCCTCGGACACGAAAGCGGCGTTGAGCTCTCTTGGGGCTGGAATACAATCGCTTTGGTCGACCCGGGCCGCGAGGTTCTCGCACTCACGTGGAAGTATCGCGAGTGTTGTGTCCAATGATTCCGTCTCTAGCCCGACACTGGCACAGAAACAGGGCAATTCATTATCCACTGCCCAGACGCCGCCTCCAAAATCACGTCCGACTGTGGGCACGGTCGTGGAGGTGACCGAGCACGTGCAAGAGCAGGAGAATTTCGTAGTCACTGATCTCTCGGATGAGAGAGCGAGCCACGAAACAGAGACAGGCGAGCCGATGGGGACTGCTCTTTGATGGGCTGTATATACCCCAAGTTACATACCACTACCTGCGCATATTACCTTCTGGTCACGCTTTCCGCACTTGCACGTCCCTGGTCCCTGGTCCCTGACTCGATCGACGGTGAGATTTTCCAATCGTGCTCGGACATAGACTGAACCCCTCAGGGGTTCACTGATCAATACAAGAACTTCCCAGTTGGTCTTTTCTGACAAAGGTATGAACAAGGTCTAATTACCTGTAGGGATGTCCTTGTTTCAAAGTAAATGACTACCCACTGTAACGGGCTGACATCGCTGGAAATACATACATACAGCGACCTCGGGTGTTTTGATTACGTAATATGTAGAGTTGTGTTGTAGATCCTTGAAAGTTGCCTCTCCGCCGTTCGCATTGTCGCTCTCGCCTTTTGGGCTGTGCGGCACCATCTTGACCGGTTCTACTGGAATTTCCTCGGGTCGCCCACAATGACAACCCCCATCCGCAAGAAACGTAACTTCAAGGCTCTGCAACTCGATGTCACCCAGTCGCCCAAGCCAAAAGAACCTGAGCCGATCCCCACACGCACGGCGCCAGCAACGGCGGGGGTAGCCAAGGGGAAGAGACGGCCGCCACCCATGACTTTGAATGCCCCAAAGCTCGGCCAGACCCCAGTGATGAGCGATGCTGACGGGAATTTGCTTGCCGCTGGCGTCGGTCCTCCGTCTGCACCGGCCATTGGTACTACATCTGCACGTCGGAATACATATCATACAACCCTTTCAAACACGCTCGCAAACTTGGACATGAACGCAGAGACGCGTTATGACCTTCGGACCGAGGATCTCAAGGACCTTCAGGAACTTGGACAGGGTAACGGTGGGAGTGTCAAAAAGGTCGAGCATGTCCCTACCAAGACCATCATGGCAAAGAAGGTGAGTTACCCACTCCTTTGCCCGAATCTGTTGACATATTGTTGTTGGCATGCACAGATAGTTCTTATTGATGCCAAACCATCTGTGCGCAAGCAAATTTTGCGTGAGCTGCACATCATGCATGACTGCAACTCCCCGTATATTATCTCTTTCTATGGCGCGTTCTTGTCGGACCCAAACATTTGCATTTGCATGGAGTTCATGGACAAAGGCTCTCTTGACGGTATCTATAAGAAGATTGGCGCCATTGATATCGAAGTTGTCGGGCACGTTGCGTTGGCCGTGCTAGAGGGTTTGACATACCTCTACGATGTGCATCGCATCATTCACCGCGGTATATATACCAATTCCCTTGCGATGGTCCGCGCTGACGCACAGACACTAGATATCAAACCATCGAATATCCTTTGCAACTCCCAAGGCCAAATCAAGATATGCGACTTTGGAGTATCTGGAGAACTTATTAATTCGATCGCGGATACTTTCGTCGGAACGTCGACATACATGAGCGTATGTCCCCCGTTTTGCAAAATTGCGTCATTCTCATGACGTTGTATAGCCCGAGCGTATACAAGGTGCCCAATATACCGTCAAATCGGACGTCTGGTCACTTGGAATCTCGTTAATCGAGCTAGCACTGGGCCGCTTTCCCTTCTCTGAGTCTGATCCTGATGATTCTGATTTATCGGACTTGGAAGGAACCCTTTCCCCGAGTACCATGACTTTGCCACCCGTCATTAAGGACAAGGATAAGAATTCGAAGAAGGACCGACGAAAATCCAGAGGTGTTAGCTTACAAGGAGGGGGTATGATGATGAGTATTCTCGAGCTACTTCAACACATCGTGAACGAGCCTGCTCCTCGGCTGACTCCTGAAGGACGATTTCCCCAAGAAGCAGAAGATTTTGTGGACAGCTGTTTGTTCAAAGATCCTGATGCTCGAAAGACTCCCAAGGAACTGCTGGTATGTTTTCCAGATCCCAGAAACATTGATCACACTGACGAGGACCGTGATAGAAACACCAATGGATAGAGCACACACGAGCGTCGAATTTGGATCTCGAGACATGGGCGAGCACGTTTTGAGCTGGCTTCTCACTGCTTGCGTCGTGTGTCCTCGTCGGGCTTGTTCCTTTCCTTAGATCATACCAGCTGTCACTTGCTACTTCCTCGCACATCATTATCTCACCTTGTTAATATTCTTGTATTAGGAATGGCCATGATGCATTTATCAACCAGGCAGGTCGGTCGATGGGTGCTTCGTACTAATCATACGTCAACACATGATTGTTGGGCGCACTTTACTCATACCCATACCCCGTCCAGCTCTAAGCTAACAATGCTCCTGGTATTCGGGGGGTATCTGGAGGGGTCCTGCCGTGAGCGTGACGCCTCCTCCGTCAAACGTTGTCACCGGGGCCGACGGTAATGGTTCCGAGAGCCTTCAAGTTCCAGACTAATGCGATCCCTGGATCACGGTCGGCAACGAAAACACAGCTATTGTCAGCCATGGGTAAAGTTTTAAGCCTCCGTCACAGTTGGCGCAGAACTCGGAGGGATGGTGCTCTCGGTCCTCGATTCAGAACTTCTGAGGTTGAGGACTGCACCAAATTTTGTCCCCCCCGAGTCGCGAATAGCGCCGCGTTGGCAACTTCACAGTCAGAGGTCCGCCAGGGCTTTGAAGGTCGAATGAGCGTGCTGGTACACGTTCAGTAACAACCCTGTTATACTTGTGTGCGTGGCTCACACGGCCGCTTTTCGGTATGTGAGGGAAATCAAGTTATGATGACGGCATAGTAGTGGTGTATTAAGTGTCGTTAGCGGTGCCCATTGTAGCCGTCCTCACGTGGGCATCAGACCTAGAAAAGGGGCTAATTAACATGGTTAAATTATCAACGGTCCGAACGATAACATTCATAGGCATTAGTGAATGTATAAATAGTCAATCATAAATAGCGTAGCTGCTCTCTGGAGGAACCGATCCAGACTCCGAGGGTTGTCTGGACGCTTTGATCAAACGTAGACCTCGTGATGATCGTAAATGGCTCGTGGTTTGTACTTCTGCGGTTCGTAGTCGATTCTTTCCTTCACGGTGTGGTGAAACTTCGGATTCTGAAAAGGTATAAAGCGGCCCCTGCCCAGGTTAATGCTGGGGTCCAATTACAGCTTGTCAGACGGTTTCAATGGAGCAATGTTCGAGGGCTTACATCCACTCATTGTGCCACACCCAGTTACCATCCTGCCAAGCATTAGAGGCAGGCAGGATTTCTAGTAGCCACCATAACTTGTTTATCTTCAACTCATCGAATAGTGGCGCCATGGCGTCAGAACGTTCAGGGTAGGTTTCCAGACTCGGAGTAGGTTCGTTCCGCAATTTTTGTACAACGGAACCACTGGTATCTATACCATCCAGTGTTGTTTGAATTGAGGGAACGAGGGGAAGGTCATTGATATTAAAATCTGGCGATATCTGTGGAGAATGTGGCGGGAGAATGAAACCGATGCGTGCGAGTTCGTCGTTGTCGAAGAGTATTCCACATTGAGATTGTATGACCTGTTCCACCATCCAATGCAACGTGATCTGGGAAAGAGACACATTGACATCATCCTGAACATTTCCTCCACCAATGTCTGGAAGGACCTAAGCAAATTTATGAAAACGAGCTTGTGGAACTTGAACTGACCGCTGTGACAACCCGCAAACCACACTTCCAGCACATCCGTGAACGTGAATGATTCTTCGGTGACAAACACTGTATTCGGCTGCGTTCTGTCCGTGGCTACTTCATCAACACCCTCGTTCCATTGAACACGGGCACAAAATTTCCGAGCTGCTGCCCTTTCCAAGTCGGCCACTCCATCGGGCTCATCACCCCGTGTGGGCCAATGATACAGATTTGGCCGGAATCTGGAACGATGCTAGGTGACAAAGGTCAGAGAAGTTCCACGTACGACCTTGAATGGTGCATACTTCGTCAAGAGCAAGGGCGTGCCGGAATACCTTGACGGCACTGTTGGAGTCCGTGAAGGGTAGTTCACGATTGACAAGCATACCAGTACTCCGCACGGTATCCCTAATTGCAAGTAAGCAACAGAAACTTGCCTGCAATCTTGACGATGCCTACCATACACCTACGAATTCCACCCTAACGTTCCGTGAGAAGGTCTCCTTGAATCCAGCAGCGAGCTTGATCCCCTCCTTGTCGGTCCGTTTGTATGCCTTGTAAGCAAAGTTGATTTGCTGGAGGTTGTCTTTTGGCAACAGTCCGACCTTCATGACATCAATTAGACATCGCGGACAACATTCCTGGCTACACGAATTACCTTGTGCAGCATGCCAGCCAACGCGCGAGCAGTGTATGCTCCGCGAGAAAAACCTGGATCTAAATTAGCAGCGACCTTAATCGCGACAGTGCATTACCAACCGAATAAGCAGACTCTGTCCCCAGGATAATAATTATCCATCAGGTATCTGTAGCCACCCATTACATGCGCGTCCAGATACCTACACTGGTATGTCATTTGCCGTGAATACGAATCTTAGGTGCACGTACCAGGCGAATGCTTCATCCAGAAGCGATGCCAACCGAGCCCATAGCGGTGAAACAGCTCCAGGTGCAAAATACGTGCCCACTCCTGCCTAGATGATCCCAGAGTCTAACTTCGGGAACCCGGACGGTGGAACTAGACAACGTACTTGATAATAGGCCACTTGCTGGTCTGGACAATCTTTGCAGAGGAGGCCAAAGAATTTTACCACGTTGGTATTCTATCCCCATTAATTTGAGCTATCCCGTCTAATCCATCTTCATAGAAGGACATACCATAGAGCTATACTGTGCGCTGGTACCGTCGAAGCAAAGAACAATGGTACGAGGTGGCCGAGAGGAATCCTCGGACACGTCACTCGATCTCGCGTCAGACATGGTGCCTCACTGAGTTGAGGATCAGTGTGAAAGTCGTGTCTGGGAATAATGGGCACAAACCTACTGTGTGCCAAGGGGGGTTTTTATAGCATACCTGGCAAAATGATACCGTTCAATCTGAGGCTTTGGCTGATCATTGGCAGCCACAGTATGCCACAGCCTGAGGTAGTTCCGTGCTGACATTGCCGAGCCAAAATGCCACATAGTAGTCGAGGCAGATGCTCGCTTGGAGCCTTTTCTGGCATTTTAGCCTGGCAGCGCTAAACGAGCGCTACGGTAACTTGTGATTTCTGCTGATCGACGGCCTGCCAGGAGCAAGTTCGAAGCCGGTGCTGCCAAGCCAGGCCGTTCAGGCCCAGGACTCGGACCGGTTGTTACGATCTGGAGACGCTGTTGCGGCAACTCCGAGTCCATCGCTGCTGGCTCGTATGTGGTCACAAGTAAAACTAGTCTAGTCCTAGATCAGTCACCTGTGGCCTTGTACTTGGCCGCCACAGTCTGACATGCCTTCGTTTCAGGAACATTACTCGAAGTCTCGGCTAGCAGGCTCCACTCGAATTCATGGACTCATGGCTACACACCGTAAACTCAAAGAAGAACAAATGAGAGATGGTGGCTGTACATTTCAAGTTGGATCGCTTCGTTGTCTAAACCTAGCGCAGGTTGATCATCTCCAACTCTTCAACTAGGGTTTGGTGGCGATATGCAAGCCGGATGTCTGGCACATTTGTCTATGTGAACGCCGGAGTATCATTTTCGGTCAGCAAAAATACAACCGACACGTTCCCATGATCATCATCTCACCTTGTGGATGTCATTTCCAGCTGCTCCGGCAAGGTACCATTCTTGACCTAGCCAGTGACGTTTGATCTCCATTTCGAAGCCACTCTGTACAACGGAGTTACGGGCCAGTTCGGCAAGGGAACTCTGGGGGAGCTTGTAAATCTGTACACCGTGGTATAATATGAGGTATCCCTTGTTAGAAGCTGTGAGAATCTCACATGAGCAGCTACACTATATTCCTCTAGCAGAGGCTCCTATGGCCATAGAAACATGCATCGGTTTTAAAGTTAACGGGATAGTAACGGTGACATACCTTGGTAAAGTGAAATTGGAGAGGATCATCAGTGCTCAAGCTTACGTTCAACCCAGTATTGAAAAAATCTGGGAGTGGGTTCCGCTCATACGTGAGAAATAAGGCGTTGTTACTCAAAGGACTCATCGCGAGACCAATCTGCCTCAGATAGAAGAGATATTGTAAGGCCGGAACCTTGCGAAGAAGTATACCGTGAGAAATTGAGTGAGAAGTGAGGAAGGTGGCGGTAAGATGGTCCGTGTCGCCTGCTTCTCCCGCATGGGGTCGAAGGACGAATGTGTCTGTCGTGAGAAGTAGGTGAAAGCAGGATCACAGCCAACAAAGCAACGTACTAAAACCTCGTGCCTGCCGCCAGTGGTTGAGGCTGGCCATGTTGGCATACATATAATAAATCCTAGCACAGGAGAGAGTTCCAGATGGACAGGAGGAGAGCCCGTGGACAAACTTACCAGTACGAGAATGGCGGATTCTGTGTGGTGTCCCAGAGACGAGGATAGGGGAATTTGCGATGAATTCGACGTTCGGCCTTTGACTCGTCATCCACACTATCAAATCCGACGACGCGCTGCAGGAAAACGTGGAGTTCTGGGTGCGATGTCGGATCTTTAGTGACCTCGAATAACGGGCGGAACACATCTGAACAAATTTCAAACCTGGGCCATGAAAATATGGGATCGGCAACCTACTGATCACGATGTCCTCGAAAGTCCTAACCACACCATTTTCTTTGTAAACATTGTATAGCCGCGGTACTTGGATGAGCCAGCGAACATTATGTGAAAATAACTTGTTGTTGATAACCCATTTGGCTAACTTGTCCCATTCGTCTACCGATCTGCCGTATATGCTAACTCGCCATTCGCAATTCTGTACAAGTGTGAGTATAATGGGAGAGTATACCGCTAGCGTGCGTACCTGGTACTTGCTTTGTTCTAGATCGGTCATCACCTCTGCGGGATGATTAGTAATTCGAACACCCCATCATGCGAAGGAAGGAATGCCCACCTCGAGTCAGTTCAGCAAAGTAGCGTCCATCAATACGATTATCGATCTTCAGAAATATCTCCCGAAGCCTAGATTCTCCGATGGGGTTGTATTTGAGGTTGAACTTATCAAAGCGATGGAATGAGTCTTGGTGGGCGTGCATATCGAGCGTGTCGATGGATAGATCATAGGCACTCAATTTAAGAGACTGGAAAACTTGCTCAAGCGTCAACTCGGCCCCGTCACGAAATATGACAATATCCTGAAGGGGAGCGACGTTAAGTCTACAGTCCAGCAGGTGCAAACGAGACGCACATGGGGGCTACGTTTCATCTTTGCCTTGATGAATCGTAACAGATGCTTCTGGTTCATGCAACTAGCCAGGTGTACGTGAGTATCTACTTTACGTAGGTTGTAGAAATCCCTGGAGGCACCCGCTGTCAATGATACTAGAGAAGTTTACAACTTATTCTGACCTGTGAGGGACGCTCTAAAACCGGGAAATAAGCACGGGACTACCTATAAATAACATTTGCCCACCTTCATAGCTGCCAACTCTTGGGATTCATTGAGTAAGTTGTACATTTCGAATTTACTTGCCAAATATTTGAGTCTTCGGTATGCTATGCTTTTGGCCGGACCATCGGATATGACCTCGAGAACATGGTCGAGATCGATGAAATATTCCCTAATGGATGGAATATCAAACATCGGTTTCTCGTCTGAGGTGTGTGGTGCATTGTCAGTTGTATCGGTACGCAATAATCCACATGCATACCCGCAGCGGTAGAATACACTTGGTATACCCCCTTGTCATCGATCCCGAATTCCCATGGTTGCGAATTCGGAATCTGGCAGGTTGAAAAATCAAATTTCTCGTTTTCTGTAGTGCCATAACCTTCGGCGGCCGGAACATCGTGCTTTGCGGTGAAATGCCAATGTGGAGGTGGCGGCTTAGGATATATTTTCCACGCCTTGTATGGGCTCTCAGCGACCCTAGCTTTGCCGAAGTCGACATGGGGCTGTACACCGGATACGCCTGCAAAGCCCTCCGCTATTCCATTGAAGTGACCGTCATGGTCCCTAGGGTCGTCGCCGAGTCTCTGAAGGGACTTGGCTATATATTTATCGCGTAGCTCGAGGCAGTGTTGAAACAGCTTAAAGGTCCGTACCATCTCAGGGGTGATGGAGGGTTGCACTGAAATATTGTATCTCAGTTGGCTCTCGTTCGGATCTAGGCAAAAATCCACACATTGCGTCTGCGACTCGGGGCGCGCTTTGTCTTCGTCTTCGACGAGAGGGGATGTAGTGATCTGGTGTTCATTGGTTTGCAAGGCCGCGCGGATTGCGGAGAGCCCGAAGTTCCCTGGAACTGACGAAGGATCATCGGAGACGTCAGATGTGCGACGGTGGGCCAATTTCTTCTCTTCGATCTGGATGTATTCTCTAGCTCTGGCTGGGCATTGCTAGCGACAACCTACTTGCTGAAGACTCTTTTCGTCGTTGTAGCCGTAAAAACCATCTCTGGACTCGGGGATCAGGAGTCCAGCGTTGGATTCGACATCATTCGCAGGGCTTGAGGTCTGTAGAAAGATTTCAGGTGTATCAGGGCTGGCGATCTTTGGCGCATTGTCGGACATGATAATGGTGTTAGTCCAGACTACGGCGCTCGACGCATTGACTCCGAACATCGAAACATGTAACGATGATGCGGCGTATTTGGCCCTACGTCGAGCCACGTGAGATGTGCATTGTCGGACTATTTGCCACAATGAACGTAGACAAGTCCAACCATTACTCGGAAACACGAGATAGCAGATGCTAGTAAATGCCAGAAGTGAAACACTAAAGAGTCCTTGGACAAGACACGAAATGCGATGGGAGTGGACGATAAGGATTACATAACATTTACGTAATATAACAATAATTTGTTGATGGTGAGGTTATCAGGGGAAGGCTAATGGATCCTCATTGGATTAAACTCTTCTTTTACGTCCATCGAGCTCAGTGCTGGCGACGAAGGGCCAACGCGTAGACGACCTTTGAGGACGGGCGACGCGATTTACACGATGGGCAACACAACCTCAAACACAAACCCCAATCGACCATCGCCAGTTCCGGCCAGGCAAATCGATTCACCGACTCGCAGACAGTCCCATTCGCCCTCTCCGAACCCAAATCAGCCCCACCATTCCCTACGCACAAAGAAAAAATCCCTTGAGCTCCCAGACCTTGCCCTTCTTTCTCTCACTCCTGGATCTCACCAAACTTCCGCCAATTCATCTCCCTATCGCCGGCCACTGAGAACTACTTCCCCAATCCCGATTCCGATTCCAGTTTCTAACAATGGCACTATTAACAATGCCACAAATACGGGCACTTCCCCCCGTGGAAGGCAGCCGAATGTAAATGTGAATCTTGCACGGGAAACCAATACGTCCAATTTCTCGTCGGATCTGCTCCTCGAGCAGCCACCATCTACTCACATTCCAGTTCCTCACCATCATCCCCGTAATCGCAATAACCCTTATTTCCGAGGCGCCCCTCTGCAATACAATTCTACACATTCATTCGCTTCGCGTGGCCAGGCTACCGCGCAACCTCGCATACAAGAACTCTATGCAGAGAGCCAGATTGAAGTATCCATGCATCCTGATCGACAAGAGTTCATCCAAGAGACAGTTCATTCGACAATTCCTCTCGCGCTACACAAGGCTGAGGAAGAACTTGCGACTGCCACGACCAACACCCCGGCTGAACTTGGACAGCCTGCCTCCAGTCGTCCCTCGGATGACTCAAAGGAACCCGTGAACGTTAAAATCACTTGGCGTGGGCGCGGGAAATCCGTCGTCCTTGCTCGTGCAGGTGACGACAATTGGAAGGGCCGTCAACAAATGGAATCAGAGTGCGTCTATCTTGATCGATCTACTCGTCCGTCTGACTCGCATCATAGTGACCCCCCTGCGGATACATCGTGGTCCACCTGGGTCTCCCTCATGCCTGGAACGCACCATATCCGTTTCATTGTCGATGAACAATGGCGCTTAGCCGACGATCTTCCGACAGCTGTCGATGACGAAGGGAGCTTGGCGAATTACGTTGCTGTCCCAATTTCGGGTTTGACGCCGCCTCATCGCACATCTATCCCTGTTGTTCCTCCAAAACAGCTCGCTCATCCAGTCCATTCGTTCTGGTCAACCACAACCTCCACACAAGGCTCCACGATCGACGTACCTTCCTCTTCGGATGCCACGAAATCATCGTCCAAGTGGACAGATGAGATTCCCGCCGAACTTGTTGCCGCTGCCCGCGAGGAAGAAGCTTACCTTGCTTACACGGCTGCCGCAGAATATGATCAGCCGGGCTATGCCAACACCTACCAACAAGTCCCTGCGCCAAATATTCCTCCGGCTCCAGTCCTTCCTAGGCACTTGGACAAACTTATTCTGAACGTTAAAGCTGGACAGCCCCCACCCTCCAGGGGCCGCGAGCGGGAGCGGGAGAAGGAGCGGGAAAAAGAGCGAGAACGAGAGCATAGGCGGAAGCAGGGACGATCGCTACTCGGAATGACTAGTACGCTCGCACGGGACATCTATAGGGAGGATAAGGCCGGGGATAATGACCACCCTCCCATCCCAATCACCACTGCGAGTGGGACGGACGTAACTCACCTTGCAGGTTCATCACAAGCGCACACTCGTCTGGGCCTGGATGGACTCGGATTGTCGGATGACGCCAGCGTGTTGCCGGTACCGTCCCATGTGGTACTTCATCACCTGAGTACAAGTGCGATTCGTAATGGTGTACTCGCTGTCGGGAACACGACGCGTTATCGACAGAAGGTATTTATATCAGTCTCTGCGAACGGCATGGTCACTCACGGGATGTTTTAGTATCTCACCACGATTTACTATAAGCCTACATGAAGCATACGACCGTGATCGGCATGGCAATACGCAGGACGTCGCTAGAAGCCATTTTTACAACCAGGCCTTTCATCTGCTTATTTATCCGTGCAATTACTTAGTTGGTCGTTTCTTGGGATATTACCTCTAGATTCTCCCTGAACAACCATGATATATGTGGAAGACCAACACGCATTCAGTCATGACTATATGCTCATCTCTCTCACAACGCAGATGCGTGATCGTTACGTGTATGCGTGCATGTACATTGGTCCACCTTCTGTTCTAGATTCTTTCGACTCTGCTTCGTCTTATGTTGTTCCATAATCGTGATAATTGTACGACAATCTTAGACTACTCACTGGCCAGCCAAAATGTATCTTATGTGTATGAATCACCGTTTGATCAAGGATGAGATCTGAGAACAGATGCGATGGTAAAGCAATAATTGAAATTAATTTATGAGATTTATGAAAAAACGAATAGCCCACCGCGAGGGTCGAACTCGCAGCCTTCAGATCACTGCAGGGCTCACACCCGCCTTAAAAGTCTGACGCTCTGGCCAATTGAGCTAGGCGGGCCTGTGCATTGTCCACGTTGCGAAGATAACGAATCGATTAACGGGGTTCGCTTCTGAGACCGCAAAGTGTCCGAGTCGCCCATAAAATTGTCCGAAGACCCACTGATCACCGAACACACGTTGTAACGCCACGTTGTCTTCTCCTTCCTAGATATCTATAATGCAAAGGCACCGATCATTACTCACTACACACAACGCACCGAGTACATACAATGGAAGCCCTTAAAAATATAAGACGGGCAGGCACCCAATCACCTTGTGCCGATAAGACCTTTCGTCCTCATGCAGAAACAACCTGAGTCACGCTGGAGCACTCTTCATTACCGCTCGTCCCTCACCCAACAATGGAGCCTAAAGAGATCGTTCGCACCGGCTACGACACCTTGTCATACTCGTATCGACAGGATGATGATGACTCAGTTGATCACACCCGGTGGGCAAATTGGTTGGTGGAGGTCCTATGCCCTGCCAAGGGTGCACGCGTGCTCGACCTGGGATGCGGATGCGGTGTTCCTGTAGCGCGGACGCTAGCATGTGCAGGACACCACGTAGTTGGAGTTGACATCAGCGCCATGCAGGTTAAACGAGCAAAAGAGCTCGTTCCCGGAGGGCAGTTTTTCAGAGCAGATATCACCGAGCTCGTGACCGGGTCCGTTGAAGGAGAGGTGCAAAATGCCATCAGTGTCCCATTCGACGCTGTGGTGGCATTTTACGTGCTAATCCATATGCCGATCGAAGAACAGGCTGCACTCATCCAGCATCTCGGAAATTGGGTGAAGGCTGGTGGTTACTGCATGATGACGGTCGGTTTAACAGCATGGACAGGAGAGGCGAAAGGATGGTTGGGAAGTGATACTCGGATGTGGTGGTCACAAACTTCTTTGGATAACTATAGGAAGTGGGCTAAAGACGGAGGGTTCGAAATAATCGGGGACGAACATGTGCCGGATGTTCATAAAGAGTCGGAAGGACACCAGCTTTTGCTCCTGAAGAAATGTATGTAAACAGTACCCCATCAGAGTTCCGTGCGTGGATCCCTCGTGTCCAGACGAAATATTTTTTGTAACACGCACAGGCTAAACCATGTCATTCATGGAGATTAAGCCACGAAATTTAATTCACGGCGAGCAGAAGGAAATCGGGAATCCGGTACTAGTCAACGAGGGTACAGACCTGCCTGCTGTACCACTCATAGGCGGCAGCCGTCTGCCTGCCGTGTTGCTGCCGTGCATACATAAGTCCCTGCGTTGCACGGGCAACAGGGGTCTTCGTGGTCAGTGCAACCACGAAGCGAAAGATGACAATATTGGTGAGGATTCAGCGTACTGCATTTTCAAGGGCCCGTGCTCACTGGTGACGTTCTGATCCAGGAACTGTTTCGAAAGTTCCTTGCTCTAGCGATGGAATTTGTAACGCAACGCAGGACATGGAAAGAAACGGGGAAGAGGGGTCATCACAACGATGCCCAGTATGCCGAGTTCCCGAGATCATGGTCGACGCGAGCAGAGAGAGAGTTGCAGGAGATGGACCACATGTTCAGGATCAACCGGAGACAGCTGGGGGGGCGAAAGCAATTGCAAGTGACGCAGATACCATACCACTGGCAGACACCACCCAAGGTAAGAGCAAGGGCGGTGTAAAGAACCGCACCCCGACTGACAGGCATGGGAGCAGTATCAACTGTATCGGCATGAAGAGGCGAATATGCAGCGGACGTCCAAAAGAAGGGTCATGGTTGTTAGCAATCCCGACCCAACCGACGACAGCGAAGGTGAATTCGAGATGATGGCTCGGAAGTGACTCGTGAGGTGATATCGTTGTTCGTGCGCATGCGAGTGACGATCCTCCGGGCTCCCCGGTTTTTCTAGTTGAACCTCTGCTGGTCGTTTAACGTTTAACTTTCGGGACGGGCATCATGGTGCGGGCGAGTGGTGGACGTTGCAGGCTAGCATTTAGAAGCTTGGACGATTTGTAGCCTATGGATTGTAGGTTTGTGTCGACATGCGGGTTCACTTTCCGGTCCTCTCCGCCCAAGTTCACACCACATACGCGCGCCAACGGTAACGTCATCGAAATTTATTGTGTACCACCTCGCACGATTCGACCATTATTTATCCTTCGACCCACTCCCTTCTGTCGGGATGTCCAGAACTGCACACCGCCATTTTTTGTCCTCTCTGCATTTTTCTACGCGTGTCAATTTAAATGCAGCCGCCCGCTCATCCCGACGCATGATGAGCTCTGAGTCGCATGCTAGTCACGGGGGCGCATCGAGCGACAGACCGTGGATAGTGCGTTTCGCCTCCAGTGTCCAAGAGTGAAATTGCTCAGCGTATTTCTGCTCCATAGATCGGGTCTGCGCTGGTATTCGGTCCTCTGGTAAGTACTACATAGTACATGCAGTAGATGGGCGCGTTCTTTATACCTGTCGCACAGTTCCTGTACCTTGTGTCTCCGTCGGCGCGCAAAGGCTCTCATGGGCATACAGACCACGGGGATAAAAGCCACCATGTACGTGACAACTCCACTTGAGACAGTCTGCATGACAGTCTGACAAATATTTTTAGGACGAGCATGGGGACAAGCATGTTGTACGTGGCATTTTCATTCATTCACTGATTTCCTTGTGACGTGGTTTCTGTTCCTGTAGCAACATGTTAACTCTCACCGCGAAGAGGATGTGAAACCCATTGCCGATGATGAGGGCACTGAGGTTTCTGGTCAGGAGGTCAAGGAATCGATAGAAAAGGCTTTCGTGAGTCATAATGTTGTACCTGTCTCGCATGCTTCTTATTTTATTAGCAAGCGGACTCTCCAAAGGACGCGCAGCAACGGGAAGAAGCGGTAGCGAAGGCGGAGACGACGACTGTCGAAGAGAATTCGGTTACCGAAGCACATCCCCCGAGCCAGGCAGAGTCATCAACCGACGCTGAGCCAATACCGGAGTTTGAGCCGTCCCCAGCCCCGTCCCCAGTCGCGGTTGACGAGGCTACCAATGCGACGAGCGACGAAAAGGTCCAGAGCACTGCCGTATGTACATCTGGCTTTTGGTTCGGCGAATGGACTGACCTAAGTGATCACCAGGACGGTACAAGTGAGCCCGCAGCAGAGTCAAAGGCTTAAGGACTTGCAAGAGGTTACATAGATTTGTGGTGCATAGGCCTCTAGCATTGAAGTTATCCGATGGATATCGTATAGACTCGTAACCAACCGTTACTTACGCTACGTGTGAACAAGCTCACGTCTCTCGTATAACTTGCTTATACGAGACATGTCAAGTGAGCTTACCTCCGACGGTGCACGTCGAGCCGAGACGGGAGCTGAGATGAGTCGCCTTTGTAACAATGTCATGAATCATGATCATTGTCCCAAAAACGCTCGGCTATGTAAGGTCACGTGATCGATGACACGCCATTGGTCTCCAAGCTGAGGAGTATAAGACAATGGAACTATTGTTAAGGGCCCAGCCGTCGAATTGACCTCTGCAAGTTCCTTCTGGTTTTGTTGCTTGACGCGCAAAGCTCACACTCGTTTCACCCACCACTCGCTTGCTATGCTTATCGTTTTTGTACTTCTAACTTTGTTCTTTATCGCTGATCTCGGGGTATCCGGCCCGATCGGCACCCCTACTAGACTCGCCTTGACGGCGATGTCCCCAAAACCACTAATCAGAAGGGACTCAACGAAATATGTTGTAGCCCATTTTATGGTCGGAAACACTTATCCGTACACTCAGCAAAACTGGTTGTCCGATATTATCCTTGCCAACCAGAGTGGCATCGACGGGTTCGCGCTCAATGTAGGATCGGATTCCTGGCAACCTCAACAGGTCGCAAATGCGTGAGTACCTGCCAAATTACTAACTCATGCTGGCGTTGATCCTCGACCAGGTACCAGGCTGCACTGCAATCGGGGACGGGCTTCAAGCTCTTCTTGTCGTTTGACATGACGTGCGTCCCTCCGTTGTTTACCGTCGTGCTGCCTTCATGTCCATCCCTAGATCCCTCCCTTGTGCCAGTGCCAGTGACGCTGCTACGCTCCGGAATTATATCACGACATACTCCTCGCATCCCAACCAATTGATCTACAATGGTCTCGTTTTCGCCTCGACTTTCTCCGGAGAATCTTGCCAGTTTGGTCAAGGTTCAGTTCAAGCAGGGTGGTCGTCGCAGTTTTTGCAGCAGCTGTCGGGCAAAAATGCTGTCTACTTTCTCCCCTCCTTTTTCGTGGCCACGTCTGCTTTCCAGAGCTTCGAGGGTGTGATCAATGGAATGTTCAACGTAAGAGTGATAAACTGTTGTCCTGTCTATTGCTCCAACACTGTTTTTTTTTCCGTTCTAGTGGAACTCTGGATGGCCCATACAAGTCACAGCAAGTTCTGTACCAGGTAATGGTTCGCTTGCTTCGCTTTCAACTTATGTTGGAGCTACGACAACCGATGAGGAGTATATCGATGCCTTGAGTTCTATGGGCGGATCGTACATGGCTGCCGTCTCCCCTTGGTTCTTCACACACTATAGCCCACAGACTTACGATAAGAACGTGAGTGATCTACCACCAGCGACAGATCAGATCTAATCCTAGCTGATTTTTAGTGGATTTACCTGAGTGACGACCATCTATATGCGAAGCGCTGGGAATATATGGTCGGAATTCGCGACAATGTCGACATCGTTCAGGTCGTCTCTTGGAACGATTATGGAGAATCTCATTACATTGGCCCTATCGAGGGTGCGCAACCGAATAGTCAGGCCTGGGTGGACGGGTTTAATCATACTGGTGAGCTTTGCTACACCGTGTGATCTGTGTCCCGGCGCCGACTTACGTTTACAAGGCTGGCTCAATATGACATCGTACTACGCCACCGCGTTCAAGACGGGAACGTACCCAACCATATCAAATGACCAGATTTTTATGTGGTCTCGTCCCCATCCAGCCAACGCCACTGCACCCGATCCAGTCTCTCGGCCTACCAATTATCAGATTGTGAGTCCATTTCTCGACGGCCATGTCGTCTGGATCTGAGTTATTTCTCTATCGCCACAGACAGCAGATAAGATTTGGGTGGTTGTTTTCGCGACTTCTCCCGCGAATGTGACGCTCTCGACGTCATCCACCGAGTCGCAGACATTCAATGTTACAGCTGGGGCGACAAAGCTTTCACTTCCTATTAACGCTGGCGGGTTTATGAAAGCAGTGCTTCAAAGGAACGGTCAAACCATCATTGACCTTCAGCCCCAGAATTTCAGCTTCGAGGCCTCGCCATCTTCATACAACTTCAATGCTCTTGTTGTTTCTTCATCCTGATATGGATATGTGCTGGACGCACAAGGGAAAGGTGGTTTCATGCCAGGCTCCTACCCACTGATCGTTGCAGGCACGGTTGAATCCGAGTGGCTGTACGACTTAAAACCCCGCCCAACTTCAATCCTCTCTCTCTGTCTCTCTCCACAGTTGTTATTCTGGTGATGACAATTTGTAATTGTATAATATTTGATTCAGTAGAATAAGGTCTTGTGAGTCAATTCTGAACGATTTTAGATTTTTTTGCCGACGAGTGGAAGTGCTCGGTAGAGAAAGACACGATACCCCGAGAATAAAAAAATACCGCGGCGTGGAATAAATGTGCAGAAATCGCACTTTTACACCGGCACCCTTCCGGGCAACAAGTAAATACACGAAAAAAATCTAAATTTTTAGTACAGTAGATAGCTGCTATCATGTTGCACCTCCGGGCTCAGAAAGTGAGCGAAATGGTGATGAATTGAGGTCCACCAATGATAGTATGATTACAAAACTCTTTGCGAGCCTGTCGGTGAAGGAAAAGTGACACGCCGGAAAGCGGCCAGCCTTGCCGTCTCCGACATGTCTCGCCTGAGGTCGAAATGGTGCACGGTAAAGGTCCTGCCACTAAAAGCAGACCTTCGTATGATTAGAACGACTATCTTCTAATCTCTCTGGCTTAGTAGCGAGGCTGACCGTGACACTACTGGCACAACCACAGTACAAACAAGCATCAATACCTCGGAAACATTAAACCTAAGTTTATGTAATGAGTGTAGTTGACTAATTTTATCTGGGTTGTAGGTAGGTGCGCCTCCGCCAAGTACTGAGTACTGAACGGTGATCAGGATGAGACAACTACGAGAGAGGTATAATGCCAGGGCGCGCCATTCACGTCCGGGATCACTCAAGAAGGGGAAACGGACTGTGTCAGCAGAGACACCAGATCCCAACGCAGAAATCCTAGTTCCGAAATCCGGAGAACAGAAAGAGAAGGAGAGGAAGGAGAGACTCGTTCAGGAGGTAAGCCGCAACTATCATGATACTGTATATTTCCCATTGGCATAGCTTGCAGCACAATCGGAAAGCAAGGTGTCAAGTAAGAAGAGGAAGAGACTAGAAAAGTATATTGTAAGACAAATTTGTTTCTCATCACGCTGCATTGATATATCTTCTAATAGGACAAAAAACTCAGACAAGAGGAGAGGGTGTTGATCTTCGAGAAACTGGCGTATGGACACTTTCGTGCACTTTGATCATTCACTCACTTGTACAGTAAGACTCAGGCATCAATACCGACTTTGGAGCTGCAATCCTCTTCTACACTAGGGACAGGAAAGGCGGTCTCTTATCGCATACGATTGGACAAAACTGAAGATATAGAAGTTCGGCGTTTCATGGATGGTCGATCCAACAAACAGAGACGGCGTATCAACGATTTTTCTATCACGGAACCCACTGACGCCGAGAGCGAAGATGCCGAACTCGATGTGATGGGTTCCGATGCCGCTAGCGTCGACTCATGGAATGCTGCCACTCCAAACCAAGTCCAGGTTGTGGACATGTCCGCCAGTGTGGCTGCGCAGGAGAAATCAACGCAGTCTACTGTTGTTGGCGGCGCCCTCAGACGAAATGCAGATGGTACTTCCATGATCCCTCGCATCGTCAAAAGAAAAAAAAATGGTCAAAAGGTCGGTCAGTCGAGAATTTGCTGTTCGTGATCTCGTTATATTTCCTTAGGCAAGCTTTCGACGGTGGTCAAAGCATTCTACCCAGCCGGACCATGAGCCCGAGTCTGATACGTCATTCGATAGCTCAGATTCCGCGAATGACACGAATGACACGAAAGAAGATGAAAACGACGAGGCTGATTCCCTTTCAGGGTCGACATCCAACGGTGGTTCAGACCACAACGAGTCGCCTCATATGAGGGCCAATATTGCTTCTGTGAAGCGCACAGGTTTCAAGACATGGGCAATGAAGCAGCTCTCTGCGGCCAAGGGTTATGCCGCCCCCGTCGACGAGTCACCCACTCAGCCGGAACCGATCCAAGATACTATCGGACAACCCCCTTCGAAGAAACGCAAGGTTTCTCGTCCACCTCACGATGCCATGATGCGTGGTCCCCTTGGAGATGATCTAAAATTGCCTGCCACTGCGCTGGCAGAGCATCTATCGAGCAAGCCGCAACAATCGTCGAGTTCATCCACCCCTGAAAGGAAAGCCAAGGTCGTTTCCGTCGTGCGACCCACAGATGTCGAAGAAGCCCGATTGATGTTGCCTATCGCAGCAGAGGAGCAACCCATTATGGAGTCTATTTTACTCCATCCCGTCGTGATCATCTGCGGCGAGACTGGTAGTGGAAAAACTACACAAATACCGCAGTTTCTTCATGAGGCGGGGTTCGGGGATCCCAATGGAGGTGTGCGGACCCAAAGTCGAGCGAGGATATACTAACCTTCATCTCGTAGATAACCCTGGTATGATCGGGGTGACACAACCTCGACGAGTCGCAGCGATTTCGATGGCTACGCGTGTTGCGCATGAATTGTCTCTAACCTCGTCGCGGGTCTCTTACCAAATCCGCTACGACGCGACCGTGTCCCCCTCAACTACGATTAAATTCATGACTGATGGTATTCTGTTGCGCGAATTGGCCACCGATTTTCTACTATGCAAATACTCTGTCATCATCATCGACGAAGCTCACGAGCGAACCATGAATACGGACATACTCATCGGTGTACTTAGCCGTGTCCTGAAGTTGCGAGAGCAGATGTGGAAGGACAAAAAAGACGGTGTAAAACCTCTGCGCTTGATCATAATGTCGGCTACCCTCCGAGTCAGCGACTTTGCAGAGAACACGCTTCTCTTTGCGTCTCCCCCTCCAGTTATCAACGTTTTTGCCCGCCAGCATCCGGTGACAATCCATTTCAACCGCCGAACATCCTCGGACTATGTCAAGGAAGCGGTAAAAAAGACGGCTAAGATTCATTCTCGCCTACCTCCGGGCGGTATTTTGATCTTCCTGACCGGTCAAAATGAAATATCGGGTGTCTGCAGGACTCTGGAAGCAAAATTTAGCCGAAAAGCCATCGAAACCCGAATGCGTAAAAGGCGGTTGGTGAATGCCTCGGCGTTTTTCACAGACGAACCTGACCCTCCAAACATGGTCGCTGCTGCGGATGGTATGCCATCTCAACATCTGATTCCTCGAACTCAATCATTAAATACTCTGACAGTTGTCCTGGAGGCGGAGGATGTAGAATTGGGAGTCAGAAACCAAGATTTGGCTCTAGATGTTGACGATGGTACCCCCGAAGAAGATCTGGAAGCTTTGGATAGCGTTGACGAGGACACCGATGATATAGAAGAGAGTGACTGTGAGTAGGATCCTCAGATTCGTATTGATACTTATGAATACATCCCCTTTAGCTTTGATGCATGTCGTTCCACTATATTCTCTTTTGCCGAGTGATAAACAGATGCGGGTTTTCGAATCACCACCACCTGGACGCCGTCTGGTGGTGGTTTCAACGAATGTAGCTGAAACATCATTGACGATTCCTGGAATTCGATATGTTGTCGACTGTGGGCGAGCAAAGGAGGTAAGCTACTTCTTATCGCAGACATTGTGCTTTCTCACAGGAACTATCAGCGCAGATACGATGCCACAAGCTGTATACAATCCTTTCAGGTGAACTGGATTTCGAAAGCCTCCGCGGCGCAAAGAGCTGGACGAGCTGGACGGACTGGCCCTGGACATTGCTACAGGCTCTATTCATCCGCACTCTACGAACACTATTTCGAACAATTCTCACAACCCGAGATTCTTCGTACGCCCATAGAAGGTGTAGTACTTCAAATGAAGAGCATGGGCATCGATACAGTGGTGAACTTCCCTTTCCCAACCCCTCCCGAGACGCAGGCTTTGAAGAAGGCTGAGACGGTATTGACTCACCTCGGTGCGGTGAGCAGTACACCACTTGTATCGTCGGCAACACAGCAGGTATCCATCGCTACGATCGGAGGCAAGATTACGTCGCTCGGGAAGTCGATGAGTTTGTTCCCTCTTGCTCCCCGATATTCTCGTATGCTGGTTGCCGGTCAACAACATGGTTGTTTGCCATACGTGATCACCATCGTATCTATCATGACAGTTGGGGATCCTTTTTTGCACGAAGAAGGATTAGGCGATGGAAAAGATTCCGACGATGAGAACAATGATGGATTGCAGTACATCAAGGGCGAACGAGTCAAGGCAAAAGAGGTTCGCAGAGCGCGTCGGAAGGCTTTCTTCAAGACACAACAGGTACCGCCGGTATAATTCTTCGCCACGCGGCGCTAACGCTTCATTCACCAGATCCATGCCTCCTTGGGAAGGTCGACTAGTGATATCTTTCGAATACTCTCAGTCATCGGCGCATACGAGTTCGCTGGGGGTGGTTTCCAGTTCTGTTCAGAACATTTCGTCCGACCGAAAGTACGACTCGAGATCTTGGTTCCGTCCCATTTACTGACGTGTTGCCCAGGCCATGGAAGAGATCCACAAATTGAGAGCGCAAATTTGCAACATTGTGAGCGCAACCTTCCCTAGCGCGGAGACAGGGTTTGCACAGTCCCTTAAACCACCCAATGAAACACAAGTTAGCTACTCCATATGCGATTGGTTAGTATTACACTAAATGATGACTTGCAGTTGAAGGTTCTTCGCCAGTTATTGGCTGCTGCATTCATCGATCAAGTAGCCGTTCGGAAAGATCTCGTGCAAAAGAAGGCAGCCACTGGGGTTCAGTATTCGACTGCGAAAGGTGTCCCTTACAGAGCAATGGATGTCCAGGAAGACGTATATATACACCCTTCATCAGTCCTGTCACAAAACTCCCCTCCGGATTATGTTGTCTTCACCGAGATCGTTAGAGCGACCAAACCATGGCTCAAAGGTGTGGTGCCATCCTAAATTTAAGTGGAATTCCGTCTAACAACACTGCAGGTATTACGTTGATTAACCCGACATGGCTTTCCACGCTCGGAAAGCCGACACTATGCACTTTCACTAAGCCTGCAAAAAACAGTGCAGGCGTCTTGGTGACGATACCCAAATTTGGAGCGGATCAGTGGGAACTACCACCAATAAAAGCTTCATGATGAAAATAGGAATACATTATATCCTGTGCAGTGATCTAGGTCGCCGTGCGGAAGTGGGTATATTAAAAGATCAACTTGAGGGTGTGTAGAGTATGATGTCTATGGTTTGGGTTTCTTTGGGATGAAGATACTACCCTTATCCTTCTTGGGTCGCTTGTGTAGTGGTGGGTTCGGCTTGTGCTCATTAATCTCCTCGGTAAACGGCCTCTTGGGTAAGGGGTGTTGTACGCGGCTTGGCCCAGCAGTGGTTTGAATCGACTCGGAAGTGGGGCCAATTGGAGTAGAAGAAGCATTTTGTGATTGGGGTTTAGCACGAATAGATTCGGCTAAGCTCTGAGGAGTGAGAAGGCCTGTTGGTTCTAGAGGTTTGGGAACAGGCCGCTGTTTATTGGCCTTTGATGGCGAAGCAGGTCGGGCTGATTGCACGGGGGTAGGATCTGTGAAGTAAGACGCGTCCGCCTGTATGCGATGAACACTAGTTACTGCGGGCGAGCGAGTGGCCTTACATCAGTCAACAGTGACCTGGTTCTAGCATTGTTCACGATTTCTCTCCAATCTGCATTGCTCCTCTCGAGGGTCGGAGTATTTCCCAAAATGAACAAGGAGGATTTTGCTCGGGTAAGCGCCACGTTCATTCGGCGCACATCTAGTGGATGGAATTTCAGTCACGCCCTCCTTTCAATGTCCATGATTCATACCAGCTAAGAAGCCAATCGACTGTACACCTGGGCCAGCGCGTACGCACGAAAGGATGATGATGTCCTTTTCTTGACCTTGGAAGCCGTCCACCGTATTGAAGTGTATCTTTCCACGAATGTCCTCTCCAAACCTCCTCTCAAATGCACGCTGCAGTTCGACCACCTGACCGCGATACATCGAGACGATGCCAACCCGGAAGTCGAAATCGATTGCTGCGAATTCTTTGCGCAACCTCGCGTAGAGTGCGACAGCCACTTGAGCTTCCAATACATTTCTCATTGAATGGCGGATGGTTGATTCTTCCTTGCCACGCGAGACATTGAAAAAGCGATAGAAACCAAACTTTGGGTGAGATTGCCAGGGCTGTTTAGTTTTGACGTCCATGTCGGGTCCATCAAGTAGACGACCTTGGTAGAACAAACGGCTAGGGAGCTGACTGATTTCCGGATGCATGCGGTACTGAATACTGTTGGATCATTGGGTATGTCGTTCGGAAAGCCTCACACCACGCTCACCTTAATAAATGGACAGCCTCTGGACGGTGCTTTTGCAAGCGAACGAAGAGGGACTGATTGTAGTTGAATTTGCATGCCTAAAGGGGGTTATCAAGACGAAAGCAAGACTACGGAGAGGGACTCGTCACCTCTTGGGAGAGTACAGTCGGTGGAAGTTGTTGAGGGTCTACAGAATAGGTCACATTTCACATCGCACAGCAGAGGTTACTAAGCTCTCACCTCCAACCATGATGCACCTTGGAGTACGAAACTTCAAAGGAATCAACGAGGTCAATTCAACAGCTTGCGCGGCTTCATCAATGATGATCATCTCAAACTCCAACTGCTCGATCAATTCATGGCCAGATCCTGCCAGCGTCGCGCAAATCACGTCTGCCTCTTGCAGAACTTCGATGCGGAATCGCCTTCGCGCAGCATCTAAAGTTCGGTTGTCGGACTTTTGTTTGTCCTTCAAACGATCGAACTGTTGAGTCAGGGCCATTCGGCGAGAATTCAACTTCTTGATCTCTTCCTCGATGGCGAATGTCCTTGCAGTGTTGTTTTGAACCGTGGCTAGCTCCTCCAACTTTTGCTGTTTGGCACGTTTGACAGATTCTATGTCTTGCCGAAGCAGCGCTATTTGTTGTTTTCCGGCGTCGTTGGTGGAATTTGGCACGTTTTCGCCGTTCATCTTTTGGTCCACGAGGTAGTCTAGCGCAATATCCCGGACACTGATGTCAATGGCCTTATCGCTGCCGGTACGGACAACTTTGATGGGGTTCCCGCGTTTCTGAGTACCTCGGTAACCCTCCTTCAGGCGACTGGCGACTTCGTCAATTGCTGCGTTACTTGGGGCGCATAGAAGGATTTTCTGCACCGGCCCTTTGTCGGCTTGCGTGGAGTTCCGGCCCGCGTGTATAGACGTCGTGGCTCGAGGCCGTCGTGACAAGAAAGCCTCGACCAACCCACATATGGTCGAAGTTTTTCCCGTTCCAGGAGGCCTTCAAAGTATTTGAGCAACCGAGCCATCGGGACGGACAAGTTCGCCTACCCTTGAATCAACCCGAATCCTGCAACTCGCAATGAACCAAGGATAGCTCTTGCCTGAGGCTCGTTAACACGGTAGCTTGTCATTGCTTCGTCAATATCATGGTTGTCCAGGTGTGGCATTGCAGAAATGCGAGGTTGCATGATCGACTGAAAGGCGTCGTAGAAAGGAAGGCCCATCAATGCACCGTATTCGCGATGCAATGTAGCCAAGCTGAAGAAACATCAGCGTCGCGAATACAACTACCGTAAAAATAACAGCACCTAAACACCTTCTTCAAGCTCCAGATGCTGTTGATTTGCAAACCAGGATCAGCCCCATTGGGTATGAAACATCGAAGAGCCATCTGTGCGCCAGTCGGAGTAGTACGGTATGACTGTGTTTTGGCAAGGAGCGAAGTTTTCCCAGAGGGATGTCTAAGCAAAACTACATCTGTTTCTAACAGACGCCAACCCTCCTGAAGAGCCTCGGATATGGTCGCCTCGAGGTCAACAAAGTCGTCTGTGAACTGCTTCGAACAAATCTTGCAATCGTACGATGGCTGAGTCTCTTCCTTCGACTGGACGATCTGAGCCCAGCATTCGAGCAGCAGGAGGGGCTCGAATACACTGAGGTATTGGCGGTGGTCTGCAAATTTGTCCGGGACATGAAGTAGCTTTGGTTGTGTTCCTTGTGCGGGAGGATCTGGGCCGGCATGATCATAATTCCATGATAGGAGAGAACGATGAAGTCCAGAAATGTTTGGTTTGAGCCTCATGGCTCTCCTACGTGCATCGTCCCTTCGATGAAGTCGTTCCATCGTAATGTTCGTGGCGTAATTTGTGACATCAAGTACTTTGACCTGACGTCTCTCAGCAGGCTTTTGCACTTTAGGAAACTTCTGAAGTTTGGCGAGGGCAGCCAAACCTTTCGCGCCACCAGCATCAGCGTCGGACTCGGATTCACTGGACGATGAATCCACCGCCTGTGGCACCTTACGCACCTCATTGCGGACAGGAGGTGGACGACTAGGACCAGAGATGACAGTTGCCTGTGCTCTCTGGAAAGTCGGGAAAGCAGGGGTCTCTAGCTTGGATTGGTTTACGAGGGAGGCTTTCGCAGGTTTCTGGGGAGCCAACGGCTTGAGTATTGTCTGCACCTCTTTGCGTACCGGTTTGGTATCTTTGCGTGGAAGAGTGGAAGCGCGACTACTGGCAGTTGTCACCGAAACGATTTCCACATCGTCGTCGTCGCTCTCAAACACTGCTAGGGCGTCTTCGAGCTTTGCTATACGAGTCGAGTCGAGTCGAGTCCTTAGAGTCCCGTGCGTCGTCTTGCGAGCGTCGTCCACATGCTTGTTCAACTTCGCCAGGCCAGCCTCGGAAGGCGGTACACCTGTTGACCGAAAGCAGTCCAAGACAGTTTGGATAAGAGCGAACGATTGATGCAGCAGCTCCTCGTCTGACAGCCGAAGCCACCGAGCGAGCTCGGGTAAGACAGGTTGGAGATCGTTCATCATCCGCTTTCCTACCCGAGATAACTTGGATGGTTTCCTGATCCGTGAGGTGGACTCTCCCTCTGTAGCTGTGACGGCAGCAGATTCCATGACCCTCCATTGTGCCAGCATATCCCGACCAAAAATGAGTGCATCCCGCATCCACACCGTCATGTCGGGGATCTCGAAGAAGTCCGCCCACAGTGGAGTCCGTTTGAATATCACGGTAATCGACTGCGTCATGAGCGTCCACAGCTGAGGGAGTTGAGAAGCAGGACCTTGCGGATCTTCGGGTTGCAAGAACCCATCTGAATGCAGTAAGCCATCGGGGCTAGAACAGAGCACCTCGATGATATCCGTGAGACATTGTACGAGGGACTTTGACAAGCTGCACGCCTCGGTGACTTGAGGCGCATATCGAACAAACTTTTCGAGGAATGCGAAAATAGCGGAGAGGGAGGGGTTTGGTAGATTGGAGAGCAATGCGCGAAAGCAATCGAGACGGACGTCCACATCGAACGCTTGCCCGACCAAGGTCTTGGCGGCAGTTTGAACATCGTCGATTGGAGATAACATGAGAACCATGACGTTCCTAGCGACCTCTGGGCGACAGAGAACATTGCGCAAAAAGGATGGCTGATTGTAGTTGGCAAACTTAGAGATTGTCTCGACAAAACCTTGTCTCGTAACCTGAAGAGAGCGATTGATGGCATCAAAGGCGACTCGTGCATTCGGTTTTGAAAAAATTGGTTTATAAGCGCGGGAGTTCAGAACGTCCAGATGGGCATACTGGGCAACCAGATCGAGGAGACAAGTAGCACCATCCGCATCGTTTGTCTGCAAAGTCTCGTATGCTTTCGCCCACATGTGCTCTCGCACGGCGCATACCGAGAATGTGTCGGTCTGACCAGCAAGAAACGCGCAAGATTGGTTGATTGCACCAGCAATCTCTCGCACGTCTCGCGCGAGGCTCGCTGTCACGAGATCACGAGCAGCACTGCGGGCAGACTTCCACTTTTCGTCCGCGTAGTGGCGACCAAAGGCAACGGATATGAAAATATTGACATGAATATCCAGCACATTTGATATTGCTTGACGATGGTGAGCCAGTTCTTCGGTCTGACTTTTACGGACCAGCGACGAGAGCAGCTGTTATTAAATATCAGTTTCAAGTTCTATCAGAGATATCGGGCGCAAAAGCTGACTCGTATAGCAGCAAACATGACCACTGGGCGGACATCCTTGAACCTTTCGTGCTGGAGTTCTTCGCAAAGTAGGTCTACAATTTTTGCGAGCACATCGCCAAAGACACCAAAATCTTTTAACGATAATAGATATTCTCCAAACCATGAGAGAAACCAGGGTTTTTCGTCTAGAGGACCAACTTCCTCGATCATTTTAGTGTAAGATGGGTTATCCTTGATGGCATCGAATACGACCTGCGGGAACTCGGGTGACTCGCCGTTCCAAAGACCAGCGTTCAGGCGCTTGAGGAGAAAGAGCATACACTTTAGTATATGCGCAAACTCTGACAAAAGAAAATCAGTCAGCCGCGGATTGCGTACATCGAAACTTGATATACATACGGGGACCCGTGTCATGCAAGTGACCTGTGACAACTCTTCGACAGTCGGCTCCTCCGTATGACCGCAGAATTGTTTTGGTAGGTATCTGACGAAGAACCTGACAAAATCCGACCCAGATTTCATTTGGATCCGACGTCAAGGAAAACGAGCCGGCGAGTAAAGTCTCCCCCTCTATTGAAGGTATGTGCAATACAATAGGACTATGTTGGTTTGCAGTCTTCGCGATGAGGGTAAATATGGCCCGGAGGGCTACCTCATGCCCGGTGACGAAGTGGTCCTCGGCCATAGGGATCTCGGAACAAGCCATTACAAAAGACTTCGCCCAGTGCCGCACGGCTTGAGATTCGTCAAACATGAGAATGAACAATCCCGGAGGTGGAACATCCGTTGGCCAGCTTGAGACCGAAGGTCGAGAACGTACTAACGCAAGGACGTCTGGATCCCGGAGGATGCGCAAATTTGAAACCGTGTGGTATATTATCCCAGGCGGCACGCCGCGCAAAGCCGAGGAGTCGTTTCGAGCAGCACCACTGCTTCCAGCTGAAGCTAAACCATCCTTCACGAACTTTAACTCCCAATCATCGAAGCTCATGTAGAATCCCCGGAGAATGTCATCTGAAAAAGCGCCGAAATACCTGGTTCCTTCAGTCAGCTTTACGAGCCTCATCATATCTGACCATGGGTAGAGAGTAAGAATGCGAGCAATCTGCCTCATATTCCTGGCAGATAATAGGACAAGGAACAAGAGGAACTCACGTTGACCGAGACGTGAGCTTAACCTCGCCAAAAGCTTTGACGCAAGCACAACATCCCGCGAGACAACCTATCAACCTAGCCTTCCATTCAGCTACCTTTGGGCTACCATAGGCGAACAGCCTCAAAAGAAAGGTGGCAGCACCAACAGTGGCTTGATGCGCACGAGAGCAAAACCAATGGTAGCATTTGTCGATGCTGTTGGCCGGCACCTTCATTAGATAGCTGAAGACGGGAGCTAACACGTCGTCTGAGCCTTCCACCGAGTTGACGGGCGTGTCGCGAAGCTTGACGAGTAGAGCTTGGACCTTGTCCACATCGCTGGTCGTAGTCATGAAAGAAGTCTGGAGAAAAGCTATAGGAGCGGAATTCCGCGCGGGTCGAAGTGTGTAAGTGTTCCAAAAATGGATAAGTTGGAGCTCAGCCGTCGATCCGTCGCAGGTTCAGGAGACTCGGTCAAGAAATGGATGCACTGGACGTGGATTATCTCAACGAACTCCTTGAGCGAGATGTCGAAACTAGAGAGGTACGCCGCCTTCACGAATGGCGACACCGACATTTATGCCGAATTCCGTGAAAGAAAATCAAAGATCAAGTATCCGATTTTGACAAGAAAACCCGCCTCATGGTTGGGATTCTGAACAAAATCCACTCCACCCCAATAGACGCTCGTTAGTCTCTCGCCCACCCTACACTTCGACATCTAACCCCGTTGACTTGAAGTCCCGCCGCTCCTCGATTCGGTGCGACCAATTTTGCGCAGCTGTCATGATACCAGTGCTGCCATCGCCTCCCTCATCCCTCCTAACCAATTTTGGCGTTGGAAGGAGATGTGGTCAAATTCTCTCCGTACAGCACTATATTCCGCCGCCCTGGTGGAGTACCTAAGTAGTGGTTCTCTCATCACACTTTCGCAAGCCAGCGAGCTGCTTGGAAGTGAGCTGTTTGCCGCCGAGTCCGCTGAGGTCAGAACACTCAGTCATATTTTCCCAGTAAAAGAAGAATGGGCAGATAGATTCTCAGTAGCTGTGGAAGATTATTTGCATGGGCTCATTAGCCTCGTCAATGAACTGGTAAACGAAGTTTGCCCATTTTCTGTGTTTCGGAAAATGCAGAATTGGCCCTCTTATGTCACTCCTCTCCTAGTCACGACTTGCCGTCAATGCGGTGACGCTCGGAGACTACGAAGCACCGCTTCGTATCTCGGTCTTTGTGAAAGATCTCTTTGCTGGGTTCTCGATGGTAAAAACATTTCTCAGAGCTTTCATCGCGGGATTTGACATGCCTTCTTAAATCAAGCTCAACCTTAAAAATGACACCTTGCGGCGACGCTTTGATAGCCTTAAATATGATCTCAAAAAGATCGAAGAAGGTCGGTTCCATTTCATCAACCTGCTCTTACCCTTACCGCTACCCCAGTTGTCTACGATGTATCACTGCGAAAGTTGGCAGATTCAACAAAAAATATTGTTAAAAAATAGCGTTGAAAGTGGTCAATGTAATAGCATAGACATAGTTAGTGTCGTTGTCATGCTGTGGATGTTCCGTATGTTCTCAACTCCGCGATCATTCTTGCTAAGAACGCTCAGCTCGCTCAGTATACTGGCAGTGTCATTGGCCCGTTTCCACTCAACAAAGTGACTGCGCGTCCTTGACCACGTTTCGTGTAGTAATATTTCTGGCGTATCTCATTTTCACGTCTGCATATCCCCAAGACTTCCCTTCTTTCCGAGATTCCGGCCATGGATAGAAGACGAGGTTCAACGCGGCCAGCCTCGTCAGAAGGTAGGTTCCCACGCTCCCTCCCTGAGTCAATCATATATCCGGCCCATTAAACAGAGATAGAGTACTGGTCTCATGCAAGCAAATCACTGGGGACGCTATCCAGCATTTATGCTAACCAAACTAGCATCGAAACAATCGGACGCGTTAACAGGCTGATGGCCATGTGGCCGACCGATGATTCGCTCCCAGCTGAGAGCTACGAAAACCTCAAGACTAATTATAAGCGGTTGTTCTCCGCACTGAAAGAGGTGCGCCGTAATTCTGACGACGAGATCGAGTGAGAACCTGTCCCCCCAACAATATTCGGCGGTGAATATAATTTTTGTCGCAGAGCGCTCAATGACGCCATTGAACGAGTCAGCGTTCTGATCGCACTTCGCAAGGCGTCTGAAACATTGCCACAAGGTTTGTTCTTCCTTGAGGAACGCTCATCTCTTCTGACGACTTTCCGTGACAGAGAAACGCAATAAGCGTCCACGACCACCATCGCCTTCTCCTACTTCTACCTCTGTGACACCTCCTATCACTGGAACACAACGCGCTACGGCGGCAGCCTCCAGACGGGGATCCACTGGACCATCACCTGCGATTCCGTTCTCTCGAGAACCAAAGGCTCGGAGAGAGGCACTGGCAAAGCAGCTACCTTTACAAGAAGGGCGTAAAGTTGCCTTTCATCCGCCTCCTGGGAAAACTGCAGATGGAAGTATCGTCGACGTAGACGAGAATACGTGGATTTTGGCTGTTATCACCAAATGCATCAATCAGGATAAGAATCGGTGGGTCATTTTTATATCCGAGTGTAGTAAATCTTATTGAATACATTTTCAGTTATGAGGTCCAGGACGTAGAGCCACAAGAAGACGGACAGCCCGGACAGTGTTACAACACGACACTTCGAGCTATTATTCCCCTACCTGATCCCAGTGCCCCCCTAAACGGTGCGGCACATCCAAATGCATATCAAGAATTCCCAGCCGGGTCAATTGTAATGGCGCTGTATCCCGATACTAGTTGTTTCTATCGTGCGGAGGTGATAGCATCGCCAAAGGATGTTCATCCGTCCGGTCGTGTAAGTCGTGGAGAGTCATCATAGGCACTTGAAAACGAATGCTCACGACTGGTTTAATATAGGGAACGTCTGCCAAGCATATTTCGATGTATAAGCTGAAGTTCGAGGATGACGACGATCAGGAGCATTCCGTGCTAGCGCAATGGGTCGTTGAATGGCCTGGCACATAGCATGATCTTAGCTGATGTGTAATTGGTGTAGACTTGTGTACCATGCTGGGACCCCGGGCACTATTTGTCGTATTAATCGAGGATACCGACGTCATTGACCTCATGCATATCCGACATCCCCTATAAAAAGCGGGTGCAGCACTCTCCTCCTGCGAGCTCGACTAGCAACCATGTCCATCAGCAGACTCTTACACGAATTCCGACCCCTGTTTCGCATGCTCGAAGAGCCTCTAACTAGGGGGTCACCCACTCTCTATGGCTTTCCGCACCGCTCATTCCTTGCTGACCCGTTCTTCGCGTCTCCCAGCACCGTCCATCCTGCTCTAGACCTAACAGAGGAAGGAGACAACTATGTCGTCGAAGCGGAATTACCTGGCGTGAAGAAGGAGAACATTGACATCTCCGTCGGTGATGGAAACCGTAGCGTCACTATTCAGGGTAAAACATTCAGTCGCCGTCCGGGTTCGAACTCTTCAGAGCCTCCAATCGAGACCGGCACTTCGCAAGGCGAAGGTATGCATATTTACTGCTACGATCAACCTGGTTCATTGACGACAGGGGTATAGGAGCTGTTACGAGCTCCGAGACACCACCCAACCAATTGACTACAGAGCGTCCCTACTCCGGAACCTCGTCATTTACGCGAACTGTCTGGCTTCCTCGGGCAGTTGACAGTTCGAAGATTACGGCCAAATTGGCTGATGGAATTCTAACGTTGAAGGCTCCAAAGATGGAAGATAAGGAGAGTATCAAGATCGATGTTGATTACTAGTAACGGCATACGGCCCTTTAACTGTTCACCAGCTGTGCAAGTTAGGCTCACTGTCTCATGTAACTCCACTCAAACCTATTATTGTATGTATCTTGCTTATTTGAGGACTTGGACTTCTCGGACATCATCTGAAATCGGACGACGAATGAATGCCTAGCATGTCTTGGGCAGAGAGTAGGACAACGCCTGAGTATTTGTGTGACGAGGGAGATTCAAACTCCGAACATTTCTAATGTTGAGTTTCGTCTTCCCGCCGTGTCAGGCTGATCCCTCATCGATGCGTCGTGTATTGATCCACCAAATCCCTGGCGTATCCCAGAGTGCCAGTGCAACTCGCAGAAGTGAAACAACACAGCCTGTTGATCTGATTTCGTGAATGCCTTCAGTAGAGCGTAAGATGGGTGGATCATCATCGCCGCTCGGTAATTTACCTTGAGCCTATCCCGCTTTATCCCAGCGCTAATTTTCCTCTTTATCTGCTATTTACTCCATCGGTTCTGTGCACCATATAAACCTTGACGGCGTGGCTAGGTATTCTCTCCGAATACTCCTCTCCTTGCACTACGAAATGGCTAGCTCAAAGGAAATCGACTCGGAGCTCGAGTCCACGAACTACAGTCGTGAAACGCCGTCTGCCATCCATCGCGCGGATGATACCTTGTTGAGAAAACTTGGCTACAAGAGCGAGTTCAAAAGAGAATTTTCGGTGCGTGTACAACGCGATGACTATCGTGTGCGGCAATCACCAACGCGAAACCTGCAGCTTCTCGAGACGATATCATTCTCCCTTGCTATTTTAGCCGTATCCTGTGGTATTACTACTGGGTACTCTTTCCCTCTCCTAGCAGGTCGGTGACAAGCCCTGCACCTCTGTTCATCCTAATATACACGACGTTAGGCGGACACTTCGCCATGGTGTGGGGATGGTTCATTCCTTGCATCTTCATCACATGTGTTGCCGCCTCCATGGCAGAATTAGCGTCGTCAATGCCGTGTGTCTCTTTGGTTTGAAAATTTCCGTCTCTATCTGATTTGACTTCCCAAAAAAGGACAAGTGCAGGGCTTTACTATTTCTCCGCCAAGATGGCATCCGAAAAACAATCTGCGCTTGCTTCTTGGATTACCGGATGGTCCAATATCACTGGTCAAGTGACTTTGATTTGCTCCATAAACTATTCATGGTTAGGATTGCTCCTCACTCACTTGGCTGTGCCGTTCACGACAGCATTAGCACTGAACTTATCACAACTGGCATTGCAATGGCAACTGATGGTGCACTTGTGTTAGATTCTGGAGCGACATTAGGGATAATATTTGCATTGCATATAACCCAAGCTATTATTTGTTCCTCAGGCACAAGGATCTTGGCTCGGATGACGGTGTTGGTACTCATCATCATATGTACGTGGCTATCCTGCTGATCATAGTGTAAATTAACCCTTGGTAGTGGGCACGACGATTGGCGCCATCATATCGCTTATGGTTTGCTCCAGGGGCATCGTTTCTTCCAGAGATGCGTTCACTAAGTTCGAAAACAACACTGGTTGGTCTAATAGTAGGTCTCTCTTCTGACCAGTGCAAACGCGTGCTGACGAAGAGCAGATGTCTGGGCTTTCATTCTATCATTTACTCAACCGATGTGGTCCCTGACAGGGTGTAGGTTGATGAATGTCCCCAGTACGGTCGGTCTTAGCTTACCAGTCACCTTTCCAAGACGATTCTGCGGTGCACATCGCAGAAGAAACGTCGAATGCAGCATGGGCAGCTCCAATCGCTATCATGGTCGGAGTCCTGGGAACCGAAATTCTTGGCTGGCTGATGTACATCGCCGTGTCGTTCGCTACAGCTTCGGTCCCAGAGGCCTTGCAGTCAAAGCTTGTGCTGCCAATTGGTGATGTTTTCCTGAACGTCCTGGGCAGGAAAGGTACATTTGCCCTCTGGTGGTCGATGGTTGTGCTTCAGGTTTGTTTCATTCTCAGTGTGCGACACAGTTATCTAAGGGGCATGCAGTACTTGTGCGGATGTTCTCAAACTGTCGATGCATCTAGAGTTGTATTTGCCTTCTCCAGGGACAACGCACTACCGGGTTCATACTGGTGGAGACAAATCAACCGCCACACCCAGACCCCCGTGAATGCGGTCTGGTTCGTTATACTCCTCTCTGCAACCTGCGGGTTGCTCTCTTTCTCAGCAACGGGATTTGGCTCACTTGCATCGTACGCGAGTTCATTCCATACTTCATGCTATCACTCATCGTCCAAGTTCTATCTTCTCTCTAGTGCCTCGGTAATCGGGCTTTACATCTCCTATGTTACCCCAATTTACTTCCGCATAACGTCCGGAAACCACAAATTTGAACCTGGGCCGTTCCATCTCGGACGCTGGTCCCGATTTATTGGAGCGACGGCAATCGTGTGGGTTGCTTTCATGGTGGTGATGCTGCTATTTCCCTGGACCCAGACTCCCAGTCCGCAGACGATGAGTAAGTCTTTTCTGTTCTTTGATTTCGTGGCACTCCATCTAGATGACACGACGACAGACTACGGCGTGGTGATCATCTTGTCTATGTTCCTGTTCGCCTCTATTTCCTGGATCTTTTCGGCCCGGCGCTGGTTCACCGGACCCATACCCAACATAGACTGAAAGCGAAAGCTAGCCAAAATGAGGCGAGCCACTCAATTTCGATTGCAAGTCTGTCTACGAAGAGTGGGAGCACAACAGCCGGATATTTCTTATCCTTCAAGTTCATCATTATTTTGATTACGTACATCGATGTTTTCTACGACAAGGATGCCCCAACAAAGGTGGGGGCAACACAAACACCGTCTTTGGTACGGATCCTGTGGACACTCTTGGTCCCAGGGTTGATCCAAGCTGCTTCCTTGGTATCTAGAGTTGTGAAACCTGGTGATGTGGAGATAATGATGAAAAAAGTATCCAGATAAAGATATCATCATGATTCGTACCGGGTTGAATGGTCTCAAATATTTTCTTCTTGGGGTTCAATTGGGACACCGGTTGGGCATCTGATAGCAATTTTAGAACAAAGGCAGGCTCAAAAGGAACGGTAATCATACTCTCATATTCGGATCCCTCGAAGTACACGCGCTCTCCGGGTTTCGAGCCGGGAGGAGGTTGGATCAACTCGACACCCCCGTCCTTTCCTTCTTTTGACGTCGCCTGTGAACAGTGTCAGATTCGGAACACGTCGCTCGGGAGTGCACGCACGGCAAGAACCATGGCGAAGCTTTTCACGCCACGCATAGATGCGGGCTTAAGGTTACACTGAGTGAGGTCAGATCAGTGGTAGTCAAGAACAGTTATTTCGGAGGAAGGAGCATCCACGCACAATTGCAACGAGATATTTGTCGTGCATCTCTTCTATGGGTATGTAGTTGACGAGTCCCGATACCACTGTGCGAGGGCCCGTTTCTTCGCCAAGATCTATTTGCTGCAAAAACCATTTTCAGCGGATTCAGCAGCTGGAATACGGCTGTAATTCGAGCCTTACTTCAATGTAAAGACTATCTGCATCGGGATGCCTCTTCACTAATACAAGACTGTCAGCGTGGGCAGAAAGTCTGAAGATATCATACCATCAATGATGTGGCCAACTCTCAAGTCTATCATGGATGGCACAGGTTCACTAGCATCTTCAGCAGGGGCCTTCCCACCACCATCGTTTCCTCCCTTGTTCTTTTTGCTTCCATCTTCGGCAGCAGCAGCATTCTTCTTCTTTTCTTTTTTCTCCTTCTTCTCTTTCGGGGGCTCGCCAGCGTTTTCCTTCGAGTTTACTGGTACTGCATTTTTCTTTCCTGTTTCTGGTTGATCGACAGCCTTCGGCGTCTTTTCTTTCTTCTTCGGGGGTTCCTGCTTTCTCTCGACCTTGGGGGCTGATTCAAAGTCGAAAGGTACGGTGGAGAATGCAGGCGACAATGCCTGTGCCGCGGCTCGTACGGATGGAAGCGTCTGGATGTGGTCGAAATAACGAGTAATTGCAGGCGTCGCGTAATACTGGGCTGGCTGCAGCTGAGACTTGAGCAGGAGTGAGACGGAAGCGTTGAATAGCATTGGAACATGCACGGCATACCAGCGTTGGGTGAAGGACGCCGTACAGCGCGACGTCGGCGGCCGTGAGGTAGTTGCTGACGATGTACGTCCGAGGGACCAGAAGGGATTCCAAGTCCTGGGCGAGTCGCGCAGAGGTCGTCAGATGGCATCGCACGTTATGCCAATCAGCTCACCGAGAAACGTTCAAATTCTACGACATCGTCTGCAGCAACTTTATCTATCCAGCTCACCACTTCCAGTTTGTCGGTATCGGTCCTTCCTGTGTCTGCTTGTGCATTCGCAACCAGATCCTTCAAAGGGTAAGGCAGCTTTGAGAGTGATGCTTCGTACGACATCGTCCTCGCAACGAAAGATCTCCAAAAGGGATAATATGAGAGCAATCGATGTCGATGAAATGATCTACAAGTCAAGGCGTTCATCCTCTGACTCGGCTCTAATGGTAGATCACTAGTAGCACGTGACGTTACCATCCTTGTGCTAAGCGCTTGTCTGGTTCTTACATGAAAACAAGATCTACAGCCAATTCTTCCAAAAGATACAGTGCAAAAATGAGATTATACAGTCTGACTAGTCGTGCATACATTGGCAGGGTTAATACAATGACAACTCCCTAAGACTTTTCGATCAAAGTGCTAAGCTTCTTGAAGAAGAGAGGATCAGCATCGTCCGCAACCGAAGACAGCGTCAGTTGATCCCACTCCTCAACCTCCTTCTTGATCTCATTGAGCTTGTTGAGGACGACGTACTGCGAGTCGGCACCCAAAGGCAATCTGAGAGGAGGGTTGGCTTCCCGGGAGATGATGATGAGCGCGCGGCTGACTGTTAACGATGTGGATCATCAGTCGACAAATATAAGGATTCAAAGAGAATAGACAAACGCTTGGTGGCGTCCCCGGTGAGATTGGGAGACTTGTAAATCTCGCGCATCTTGTTGGCTGGGCTGTCAGGGGCATCATAGGCAGGAGGCAAGGGGCGATCGACCATATTAGCCTTGGCCCACTCCGTCCTCACGCCTCCAGGCTGGATGGTGATAACTTTGATGTTCCATTCAGGGGGGAGCTCTTTGTGGAGGCTCTCACTGAATCCTTCAAGCGCTGTGAAGCACGTTCAGCGGAAAGGTTATTTTTCGTCACGAGACTGTGATGAAAGACATACCGAACTTGCTTGCAGAGTAGAAGGCGAGGGTGGGGTTCCCGCTGAAACCACCGGCGGAGGAGATGTTGATAATACGACCAGCGGGTGTCTTGTTTTCGCGGAAGTACTTCACAGCCTGGAAGTGTAATCAGAGACACTGCTAAGTTGGATCGACATGGTTGGCACCCACCTCGCGACTGATGCGAGCGGCGCCCCAGAAGTTAACCTCGAATTGGTAGCGCGCGTCTTCGTCGCTGGTACCTTCAACGACACTGTTCAAACCGTACCCAGCGTTGTTGACGACGACGTCAATGCCGCCAAAATGCTTGTGAATCTTTTCGAAGAGCACCTCAGCGCTGTGGACAGGGTTTCCGACATCATATTCGACGACGAAGAGTTTGTCAGAGGGGTAAGCTGCTGTGAGCTCGGAGACACCGGATGCCTTTCGTGTGATAGCGGCCACACGTTCACCAGTCGCAATCACCTCCTTGACTAAGGCTTGACCGATACCAGCGGAGGTGCCAGTGACTATTGCACATTATAGATCAGAGACTGCGAGAGCAGCGAACAACGTCCAACTCACTGAGCCAAACACGAGAACCCGACATTGTTGATGAGACTTGTGAGGGAAGATGTGTAACTTATGAGAGGGGATGATGCCCATTCTGGATGTGCAAAGGGCCATTTTATCTATTCCTTGTGTGTAGTACAGTCATCCATCTGTACGTTCATGTCCGACCTAAAATTAAAGGCATCCGGAGGCCGCGTCAGTCAGGTGGTATACCAGGCTGCTAACTGGTAAGCGCAGTCCACGAAACCAATACACATCATCAGTGGTTCTTATGCCACTCGTCCACCTTATGACTATCGATAAGGTCCCTCCTCCAGGACCGGACACATTTCGATTTGCCGGATTGCCTTGTGACAGCGGGAGAACCGGTGCTACTGCCAGCCTGCCACGCAGCTCCTCGGCAGCAAATTCGACCTGTCGGCGGTTGGTGCATTCTTCCGAAGCGTCTCATAGAAAACAAGGTTAGTACGGGCGTATCAGATATTTCTGGCCTCCGGTATCAACAACGACACAGGCAGGAACGTCCCACGGCCCACAGGGCAGACGGATGAGGCAAAGCACGCGAAAGACGGACGACGACAACGCTCGATGTACGGAAGAGATCAGGCGGGTTGACGGTTGACGTTGAGACGTTATGTAATCACTCGGGGGTACTCGAACGGCAACTGGTCCGAACACATCGCATGTCGCGGGAAACATTATTGCCCCCGCGGTCTCGTTCTTAAAGTAAGTATAGAGACATACGGTTCTGCACAGTTAATATTATTAGGCTACCCCGCCATCAAATCCCACTAGCTGCTAGTCATACTTTCCTCGGCCATCGGTAGCAAAATTGTTTCCCACTTTTCTCAGCAAAAAATCGCCGTACACGACAGGCTTATATACCTCATGCGGTGTGTCGCCTTTTCCCGCCATGGCACGCATCGGAGCTGGTAATGGCGTGATGCGCGCTGTGAAGTTCGGCTCGAAGAAAAACGGAACCCTGGAGGAGGGTCAGCGAAACTCGGGATGAGTGACAAATCGAAACCGTACGAGACGCTGTGAATTAAAGGGATCAACACGACAAAGCGATCGTTCCAGGAGAGCAGCACATACCGATAATTTGTTCCTCTATGGACTACTCGATGCAGGGTACTTTTGTACAGGCCGTTTGTCCAGATCTCCCACACTATACGGCTATAGGTGAGCAATCTTTCGGGTCTACGGATGCGCTCACTCTCGCCAATGTTGCAGACGATGCACCCTGGGATCGGGTCCGCGTTAATCCAAAGTCCTTCCTCACCCCCATGCTCATCGGGGAGTCCATCAATAGCTTCCGAGACATGTCCACGCTTGCGTAAGAACACTTGCAACGCTGACCTTGTAGGATCTGCATAAAGAAGACTAAGATCGTCTCGTCAGATGGTCCGCGTCTTTTTATCATGAAGTTATGGTTACGTCAGGCATCCGTAGTCCCTGTGAACAAGTTAGACAGTTCTTCGAGATTCAATCCATCCACGTACTTATGTGCCCCACAAGAGAAACCGTCATGGTCGTCGGGAAGGGGTGGATAACCTACAGAGTGGAGAAAAGTCAGTATCTCGAGTGTTTCTGTCCGCATGGGTACTCGGACGTGGTCTGAAACGAACCAATGATCCGCATCACCCAGAAACTATCATCCACCTGAGCGCGAAGCTCGTGCCACTCCTCTGCGTCCATCCCTAGCCCATATGCCATCCTGGTGACTTACTCAGTCTAATGCACATCGAACGATAAAACGAGTGCTTGCGCTTCCATGAGGATCATCCCGAGCTTCTTCATTTTCTCGATCCATTTCTCATATTTGGTCTGGAAACCTGGGACGGTTGGCCACTGGTTTTCTCCCCAGAGCGGCCGCGACTTGTCGGGGTTCTCTACAGGTTTGTAGAAGTCGATACCCTCGTGATTGTCTGCCTTGCCGTTTGTAACGTTTTCCTTCAATCTTTGGTAACCTGTGATTGAAATATGGGTGAGTCTGTTTGACAGAGGGTATGGAATCCACACCTCGAGCAAAATCTTGATGCCTCAATGCGATCTTGTCCTTCTCGGCTTGGGGTAGAGCAAAGAACTCTCGAGCAAGCCGTGTAAGCTCTTCTGTTTCGGCGGGATCGACGCATTGAGAAATGTCCAGATAAAAGAACCCGTATTCAACACAGGCCAAGTGGAGAGCTTTGGATACTGCCTCCCGTTCCGTGGTATTGTCCGATTGAGTGTCCCAGTACGATGCGATGTTGATAATAGGTAGTTGAAATCCACGTTCAGCACTTCCCATCTTCACCTGATGTATGTATGATCGTGGTCGTAGCTAGGCTTGCTAGATGACTGAGGGACAATGCTGAGCGCTGAGATCTCAGGCTGTGACTGGTGCGTATAGGTGCAGATCTTATCAGTGGTTGAACACAGGCTTCGTTGATAAGATAAGATTGCTTCATTCCAGAGGCAACTCGCTCGCAAACCAACCGACTAACATTGGGTCATCACCCTCCTACTTACATGGTTTCGGACCCACATCATCACACAACCTTTTCCTAGCTGGTGATCGCAATCCAGTGAATTAACTCAATCTGTAGTTGTAAATCGTGGAAGCCATAGCGGAGTAAGTCTCCAATGGTTTGCGTGAGGGGGATGCACCAGGCCATATTAGGCGATGAGTAGTGAATACATTCCGGCTGGATGGACGACGCTGTAGTTAAGAGTAAGACCCGTTTTCTGTGCGCGTGTGCTGTGAATAAATAGTACGACCCGGATTTGGTACCATCCGCCCGAACGCACTTTGAGAATCCTGCATAAATGCGCTGGCAGGTCCGGTGAACTGGCCAGGCCAGGGAGGAGTGAAAGATGGCGGTGTCGAGTTATGAATGTCGTGAGGAGATCGGTTTGACGTTGGTGGTCGTCTCGGTGATGCTGAACCAGACCAAGGGTCGTAATCGCGGGAGTACGCGAAGCCATTGGACATCCCGATCTCATCATCATCTGCTTCGTCTTGGCGAGCAGCTCTCGTACTCCGTATAACTCTCCCGCTAGAACTTCTGACTACGTTCGCCAAAGTGGGGTCATCCGGAGGATCGAATGTTCCTGTCTGCCTCCTATGTTCGCCTTGCAAGGCCGCGCTTGCACCCGTTTTTTCCTTTCCGTTCGCTGGGCGGCTCCTGGATTTTAGTTTGCCGTTCAGGTGATTAGCAGACAAAGTTGTCCCTGGGAAATTTGACTGGGTGGCCGAAGACATGGCAGGATTTGTCTCCAGGTCTTCTTTTTCTTTCGTCTTTCGCCTCTCTAATGCTTCAGAAAGCGAGATTGGTTCGGGGATTGTATCTGAAACGATAGACCCAATCATTATATGGTACTGGTTAGGATCAAGCAAGTGATTACCTCGAAGGAACATGAATTCTTGGTACTGTTGAGTGGAAGCCGCTGAAAGGCAGTCAGTGAAAAGGATGTGTATCAGTGACGCCAGGCTGACCCATGTCTACATAGTTGACAATATTTCGACGGGATGCAGAAGCCTGTAGATGTCCAGCTTGAACCATGCGTTTTATGAATTCCTCCTGAGAGGTAGTATAAACCCCTGAATCACATAAGACGAAGGCAATATGTACCGTTGCAATAGATAGGACAAACGAGGCCTCCTTCGACATGGAAAGATTGGTTGTGATGCCTTGGAAAACGAAAGTGAAGTCGCGTCAACGTTATGCACCTCTGAGGGAGGTGGGAACATACCATCCGCCTGGACTATATTCTCGACTCTGGAAATAGGAAGTAGCGTTGTTCCAGGGACGCGTTCCCCCATTCTTTTCCCCCCGTTCTTCTGAGAAGGGGACGCGCCAGGCTCTTGCTCTGACTCCGTGTCAGATTCCAGTTCGTCGACCTCCGCCTCCCCTTCGGAGTCTGTGGGTAGGTTGTATATGGTAGAGCTCTGAGCCTGGCTGTCTGGATCGTCGTGTTGATCATAAGGGTACAAGGAAGTCGCATGCGTGAGCACGGAATCACTGGCATAGTATGCTGCCATATTGATATTGCTAGACCGCGTAAGTATATGAAAACGTTGGCGACGCGAAGGTCTGAGACTCTGCCAGTGGGGTGAGAGTGAGAGAAGGGTGGGGAGGACGGAGAAAACGAAACTTGCTGTGACGGGGGTTTGGTTGATTCGGAACCAGGGTAGCGCGGCGGATGTGAACAAGCAGTGGTGCACCTCTGACAGGCAGCACTTTCGGCAGCAATAACCGTCTCCCAGACCGATTTCTTTGTACAGTTCTGGATCTCTTAGACCTCTCGCCAGGAAATTCACTTGGGACCTCCTCTCATGGGCTTCACATTAATGCAAGTAGACCTCTTCTGCACCTGTCTGGACCTCCTAGTCAACCTCGAACTTTTCAGCGAGCCTCGTATCTGCCTCCATCCTTGAGCGCATCCCACTCCTTTTCACGGGTCGCTTCATCACCTGCCACAACACAGCCAACAACACGTAGTTGAGTGGCGACGATGCTTACATTGGGATCGGCCTCTGCGCTCGCACGATTGACCTCTCGACCTCATCTCCCGACGGCTCATCACGACATTCGTGTCCCCCGGCGGCCTGCGCTCCAAAATATCCACGCAACAAAGCGTTGACGCTACGTATCACAAAGACATACGTCGACAAGTTTACTCGCGTTAAACCCAGGACCATAGAGCAGGAATTTCCGTCGGCGCTCGTGGATCGGATGGTTCAGAATCTTCAGATCAAGCCGATCTACTTTCTGTCTTTGTAGATGCGACACACCGAGAGACGGCAGTTGATGCTCTCCGGTCTGTCGGTGTTGAACCTATGATGGTTGATACCGAGGTCGACACTATGCTACCCTCCTGGCTCCTCGTCGACGATCGTCAACTGCGCATCCCGAACGCGCCAAGTGCATCCCACGCGCCGCCTCGACAACACCTCGGTGTCACCATCTACTCGTATATAGTATTTCTTGCCACAACAAATACATTCGTCTATTCTATTGCCGCCTAGAAAAGCTGAAGTGAAAGGTACTGTAAAATTTGTGACTTGTATCGTACTGTACTATGCGCTAGTTCTCGTTTCGTTTCGACAAGTGTCAAGCAAGGTTTCGCCGACGCAGGTACTCCGGAGCAGTGACATCTTCACGTGTTCAAACTCCGCCCACGCCTCTCGAACATTTGCCATGAGCCTTCGACATTTCAGCACTTCGGCGCGGGTCTGTGGGTTCATATCAAACATTGGGAAGCAGCCCATTCCAATACCACCCAATGTCACCCTCACACCAGCCTCGACATCCCTCGCAGTCAAGGGTCCTCTTGGCCAAACAATCGTTCCTCTCGAGCCATACATGCAACTCTCCTTCCCCCAACCAGACATATTGTCTCTGGCTGTCGAGGATGGTGCTGTTAAGCATCAGCGTGCCATGTGGGGTACCACGCGATCACTGATAAATAACGCCATGACCGGGATGACCATCGGTTTCTCTAAACCGCTGTACCTCGTTGGCGTCGGATACAGGGCCGCATTGGAGGACGACCCACGAGGGACCGTCGCAGGTGGAAATGGAAAGAGGCTTAACCTCAAGCTCGGACACTCCCACAACATCTTCGTGCCCATCCCTGCTCATATCACCGCCGAGGTCCCTTCAGCCACCAAGATTGTGCTTAGCAGCACAAATAATGTCGCTTTGGGTCACTTTGCTGCCAAAATTCGAAGATTGCGTCCCCCAGAGCCATACAAGGGCAAAGTGGGTTCAACTCGCAACTTTCCATTCCCCACTTACATGGCCTAAAAGGGTGTTTTCATCGGCAATGAGACGATACGTCTAAGGGCGATCAAGAAGAAGTAGATTATTTCCCAGAACATTCTTCTTTATCTCCCCCGTTGTACTGGCAAAGGGTTGTTGCGCCAAAGTCATGGTGACCATCACCGAATGCTCTGTTGTACGTTTCATATTCAGAGTCAGCCGCGGTCTAGATTGGGTGTGTGCACTGATCCTGAGCCATCCCATTAGCTTAGGGTATCGTTTCGGGCGGACCTTTGGTATGCATGATCACTGAGTAAACCTGGTGCTGAGCTTAATGACATGAATTTGAGTGTGGTTCCATCTAATCGACGCGCCGGGTCACCTTCGGAGTCACCAGGAGCAACCGGTGCATCCAAAACTGGTACCGGTTCAGGACTCCGAGAATTTTTCGACTCAAACCACATTTCATCTACATAAACAGACACAACACAACAATCTATCATCCATTCTTACACCATCTTTGTCAAGCAAATGCTCATCAATACTGGGACAATCGAAAGAAACCCGAGCCGAACTATGCACTTTCGAGCGACTTTCGAATGATGAATTCATTCGATGTTCTAGTTTGTCTTGCGCATCTCAACGGAGCTAGACGACTTTGTTTGGGATGGTGTGTGGATGATGCTTTCGCCATACTCTGGCTCAAGTATTCGCGTAACACAATCAGTAATATCTACCTGTAACCTGTCCAGGAGGCTGGCAAGGCAGGGAAGCCGGTGCTGGAATCGATGATAAATAGTCTCCCGATGCGAACGGTTGTTGGTCGAGGGTCGTCCGAAGCAGGAAGACAGTGTATACAATCAACGATGTGCTTGAAAGCCAGGCTATTGAGACAATGAACTAGATCATCCCGCGAGAGTACTAGTCCGTTGTGGAAGCTGCTCAGAAAATTCGTTGATAGAAATTCAGAATCTTAGTGCTGCCGCGAGAGGTAGCGTCAGAATTTCACCTCAGAATTCCGAGGTAAGGTGACAGGTGCCATACGTGTTATTTCGTCGAAGGCAAGGTCAAGGTGAGGTGTGTCAACTTGAACCTCAAGGCCAAGGTTCGCTTATGGATCCGATCGGGTACACATCACCTCGGCCTCGCCTCAAGGTCGCCTCACCTCGCGGCAGCACGCTTCGTGTATCCATGTCTCTACAGCGGCGTCTAGCCAGCGCGAGTTGCCATTTGGGTGATGACTTTTGTGAGCTACCCGAGTTGGTCTGTTGTCAGTTTCAATGGGGGGTAGAAACATCGTGCCAAATGACCCATTCCTCCACAGTGAGACAATCCACTCGGTGACGGGGTCCGTGTTTCGGTCTCTCATCACTATCTAATCAAGGCACGCGGCGGCGATGATCTCCGATTTAACAGATCGACTCCAATATTGGCGTAAAATTGGTGGCTTCCATAATGGCGTTTCAAACTTGAAAGGACTTTTGATACCCGCCGTTGAACCTGCTCGGTTTAATTAATGACCGTTGATCTTGGGAACACGGCTCAAACCCCGCTTCGGGAACTTGAAACCATGCAAGGTGAAATGCCTACAAAACACCGAGCCAAGGCCATAGAACCCACCCCATCTGTCCTTCGACCTACTCGTATGGCCGAATCACCCCCTGACGATCTCAAAGTTGGTACCGACATAGGTGCCATCGACAAAAAGAATGTTCCCATCGAGGTTCAACTGGATGCTATGATACTAAGGAAATTAGATTGGCATCTCCTGCCCCTCGTCTCGTTGCTGTACCTCCTCTCTTTCCTGTGAGCCACGGTTAAATTGCTTTTCGACAGTCTTTAATCCGCATTCAGGGACCGCACCAATATTGGCGAGTACCATCCTACTTCTTGAACGTGTCCATACCGCTTACGCCAGCTTTTAGGCAACGCCAGAATTGCAGGCATGGCAACTGACCTGGACCTTGTTGGACTTAGATACAATACTGCTGCTGCAATCTTCTTCGTGCGGATCTATTTTATTCGCATGTCTGACATGTGGCTATGTGTGACTGACCACTTGTTTAGGTTCCATACTGTTTTGGACAAGCCCCATCGTAAGTGGAAGCAACGTACATTTGCCAGTGATATGAATCAAACACTATTCACAGAAATGTCATCTTAAAGCTCGTTCGACCGTCTCGATGGAGTACAGTAATCAGCTTTTCAACGCAGCTCCGGACGCTGATCTAGAATGCCTGTAGTCCCTGCAATCATGGTTGTTTGGGGTCTGATCACGACTTTGACGTGTCTCGTGAAGACCTATGATCAACTACTTGTGTAAGAGTCTGAAAAATAATGGACTATAACCACTGACGCCGGTTTCGGTCGTGTACAGTGCCCGATTTTTTCTCGGCGTTGCAGAAGCTGGGTTGTTCCCGGGCGTGACATTCTACATCTCGTTGTGGTATCCGCGTGCTGAGCTGGCAAAGCGTATCGCAATTTTCATGTCTGCTTCAACTGTGGCAGGTGCTTTTGGTGGTATTCTGGCGTGAGACCGCTTTCTTGATCCACTTCAGCACACCACTCACGCACCAATAGTTATTCCATTGAAAAAATGGACGGGTAGGCAGCACTTTGGGAAATATTTTATTTCGTCGTCCAAGCTTACTTTCTCCTGGTAGGATTGGCGGCCTGCATGGTTGGCAATGGATCGTGAGTCTTTTCGAAGTAGTACCATGATGCGGTGGACTCATCTAAACTTACTAGTTCTGTCTGGAGGGTATTGGTAAGTCTCTAGTTATTACTAGATAGCAATGGTCTGACTTGCATTTCCACAGTTACGGTGCTCGCAGCACTCGCAGCCCCCTTCTTTTTGTATGACGTTCGTGCATCCATACATCCACTGGCAGTATTTTATCACTACTGACTTCCGTTCAGTACCCAGAGACAGCGTCATTTTTGACAGAGACTGAAAGACGCTATGTCATTGAATTGATGAAGACTGACTCGCAGGGTCTTGCTACACATTATGACTTCCAGTTCGTTCTGCAGGCCCTCAAGGACTATAAAATCTACCTTCAAATTGCTACATACATTGGGTATGTACATAAGAGGACTTTGTACACCCGAGCGGTCGCCCTGACATTCGCATGGGCTAGCTTTATTATCCCCGGTTATGCAATCGCACTTTTCACGCCAACCATCATCAATGAGCTGGGTTTCTCTGCTGCTAATGCTCAGCTCCTCTCCGTCCCTCCTTTCGTTGCAGGTTGTATATGGGTCATTCTTGTCGGTATTTTTTCTGACAGGCATCGACTTCGCGGACCGTACGTGGTTGGTGGGGCATTTGTCGGCTTGGTGGGATGCATTATCCTGTACACGGAAGCGCAGCCTGGCGCTGCGCTTTTCGGCATTGTGCTCGCTACAATGGGTGTTTATTCATCCATTCCCATTACCCTCGCATGGGTCAGCTCAAACGCTGGGGGGGACATCAAACGTGGTGTCGCTATTGCAATGGTCAATGGGCTTGGAAGCATAGGGGGGTGAGTGACACCCTTGTCCAGCATATTTCCGGGTCATGATTTGGCAAAACCATCGCAGGATATGTGCGTCTTTTATGTTTTACGATCCGCCACGGTACCATGTCGGCCTTGGAATATGCATGGGTTTATTGGGTTCCTCGTGCGTCTCCTCTCGGTGCTCCCCGATCGTCGTGTTCGCTAACATGGCGTTAGGATGCTGCTGGCTTCACTTGTAATGTGGGATTGCAACAGAATCAACGAGCAGAAGGAGAGGTTGTGCAGTGAACATGGAATCACTGATGATCAGAAAGATGAATTCAGAGCAGATGCAGATGACAGTCCCCTGTTCAGATATTCCCTCTAGTTCACCACCACGTTCCTTTGTGTGCATTTGCCGTGTGGACTAGTCTGAATCGTGACTTCTCCCGCTACCTTTGTCTTTCTTTCTAAACATACACCGTGTTTATTGCTCTACGCTGGCCTTTCTGAACATCACTGTACTAGTAGTACGGTGTCGTACTATAGGTAAAATGATGTGCATTGTGCGTGTGGGTTGCAACCCTGCACGTGATCGTGCACCAGCGCTGCGCTCGATTGGTACACTGAATTCGCTTCGACAATACCTTCGCCGTATATTCACCAACAACAATGTCATCAGAGCTATGTCCACCATACGCTCCTTTCTTTGGGTTCGCTGGAGTAGCTTCCGCGGTTAGTTGTCGCAAAAAAGCAGTTCTTGTATTATGTCACTCACTGCCTTGCATTGACGTCGCAGATGATATTCAGCAGTACGTTCAGGCCATACACCTCTTCAAACTGTGTTGATTCTGCCATGTAGCTGTCGGTGCTGCCTTTGGGACCGCTAAATCTGGCATCGGTATTGCTGGTCTGGGTACATTCAAACCAGAGTTGATTATGAAGGCAAGCCTCGAGCAATCATACCTGTGGACCCTCCTGAGAATGATCCTGTTATACTAGTCTCTGGTACCAGTCGTCATGTCTGGTATCATAGCAGTCTATGGATTGGTGGTGTCGGTGCTCATCGCAGGTTCACGTTCGTGCTCGTCAAGTCTTTCATGGTGAATGCTACTCTTACTCTGGGTTCTCTGCAGTACACCCTGCAAAAGATTATCCTCTCGCCGCTGGGTTCATTCACCTTGGGGCAGGCATCTCGTGCGGCTTTACCGGTATTGCTGCGGGTTATGCAATCGGTCTTGTCGGTGATTCAGTGCGTGGCGCCGACTTGTTCTCTTCCCAAGTTACTGACCCCGGAACAGTGCGTTCGTGCTTACGTCCATGAACAACGAATATTCGTGTCCATGGTCCTCATTCTGATCTTCGCAGAGGTCCTCGGTCTGTATGGGTAAGTAATCTGTTGACGATCCAAACCTCAACTAAAGTCGTGCATTGTCAGGTTGATCGTGGCACTCCTTATGAACACCCGTGTTTCCACTCTCAATGCTTGCAACTGAATTAACACATCCTGTTATCATACATACACCACATGAATGATACATAATTTTGAATCAATTTTGTCCACGGGAACTATCTGAGGCACGGGATGGGGAAGTGGAACGACTCCGGCTGTCATTTCTTCGGGGAACACGCCGCCTTCCGTTACGTTCTCGCGAACGTGAAGATTCTGAACCTGAGTCGGAGTCCGACGCACTCGAATTTGACGCGGATGAGGCGGACTCTGACTCTGAACCCGAAGATGATTCAGAGCCAGACGAACGGCTCGATCTACGAGAACATGTTGGTTAAGAGGCAAGGATTTGAGAGAGGACGGTGCTTACCTCCGAGCCTTCTTCCTTGGATGGCTGTCCGAACCAGTTGCTTTCTGTTTCTCCCTCTCCTTTTCCTTGGCTTCTAAAATCAAGTTTGCTGTACCGCTTCTGGATGACAGTGAGAGACGCTCCTCGATGGTAGAAACGCGGAGACACACTTCTTTTTGAATTCCTCTGGTACTTCCACTGAGGGCTTGCCATCGACCTTGAGCTTGGCCAGCACCTTTGGATTCTCGAGCATTTCTGATCGAGAAGGACGCGAAACATATGGGCGTTCTGATTTACACTCGTAGATGAAGTGACCTGCGACGACGACATCGCACATTTCAGTTAGTTTCACATTTGAATCCACAAGAGGCGGCACGACTTCACCAGGTTTCAGACATTTCTGGCAAACGGTGGTAGATGCCGCGCGTGGGTTGTTGTAGGACTTGCGGTGGGGTGCAAACTTGGACATTATTGACGAAAGTCCTTGCGAGCGGAGTTTGGTCACTGCCCACTTTGTCTACATGCCATTCTTGTCCTCGAGAATGATCGTCCCAGCGGACCGCCTAGAAGGGTGATGGCTCGAGGGTTCCGATATAACCCTACGAATTCTCATGGGGGGTAGAGCCTTTCTGCAAGACTTTCCTCCAGGCTCATTGCCCAGGCTTCCTACATCGCTCTACGTGACTCTCAAAGCCCGCCTTACAGCTCTACTCTTGACTCTCTTCGCGGTCGTCGAGGTCCCTCCGGAAAAGCCAGAAAAGATTGATCACGGAGATATCGACTTCGTTGTAGCCTGTCCCCTGAGTCGCGAGGGGGTCACTCCTGAACAGGTGGGCCGCGTCCTTGGCGCGATAAAGAGTATCGAGCTCGACGGAAACAGGACATCCAACTATGCGATCGACATTAGTCGAGAGGAGTGGTTGATGCATTCTGCGCAACCTGTGCCTTCGGACCGCATACATTGTCAAGTCGATGTCCAAGTGTGTGAAGACGAGGAAGCAGCGGAAAGGCTGACTGTCATTCATGGATACGGTGATCTTGGTATCATAATCGGTGCCATCGCAAAGGCTCATGGTTTGTCACTTAATCACCATGGGTTAAAGGTGATTGTTGCAGTCGCACATTTCGCTCAAGATCTCAATTGAATCATCAGGTCGCAAGTCCTCCTCCAGATCCTCCGGTGCATCTCACAGATTCCTTTCGACTGATTCTCGACTTCCTGGGACTATCTATGGAAAGATGGTTGAAGGGGTTTGAGACCGTCGAAGAAACGTTCAGGTTCGCTGCAACCTCACGATTTTTTGACCCTCGTCGGCTCCACGTCCCCTCGATGCGCACATTTAACAAGTCTGCCCAAGATCGCAGCATGTACATCGACTTCCTTGTGTGGGCTCAGGACAAAGCTCCAACTACGTCTACGTCAGGACCACACCGAAACGCAGCCGAGGAGGCGCTCGTGATATTTGGTAAAAAGTCGGAATGGGATGCAATGGCCCAAGAAAGATATGCAAGGACATGGCTGAAGAGTAACTTCAATGGAAAGCTCGTCGCAGAATGGACAGGTCTCGGCTGGAGAGGCGTGAAAGCAGTCATGGATGATGTCAGATCTTCGGTCGGTGGGGAACATGCACTCATTGGGATGGAGCTGGAGCAAGTCAAAGACCTAGTATTGATATCACATAAATCATTGAAACTTGACGCGTAGCAGGAATGTACAATAGTATTGTAGCCAACAACGGGTGAAGCAGTCCGCCCCATCCCCGTGAGGAAAACTTCAAAAAGAGCGAACGATAACCTCCCCATACCTACCAAATGTGCGGGATGACCCTAGCTGGCGTCCTTTTCATATATTCAGTGTAGTCATTTCCAGTGACGTCGTCTTCTTGGGCTGCTTTCTCCTACAGATCTCATGAGTCCTTTCGGTCAAATTCATCCATATATATCACACCTCGATGGGCATCTTGATTGCGAACACCCCTGCAAGAACGCCAAGGGAGGCAAGAGGGACGTAAGACCAATACATAACCGAGTAGAACACTTGTTGGAGAAGCATCACGCTTGTGACAATCAACACGGGTCAACCCTTGCCGCGCCTTCAACACATATCACTCACCTATATGCGGGATGGCGGACAACGGCATACGGGCCAGTCTGGGTCATCCTGGGTTTCTCGCGACGCTAAAAACCAGAACAAGACCTCAATCGACATCGTGAAGAGCAAATGGTGGAGCTTACCCCTATCATTCGCCAACGTTCGTCAGAGTGACTGAGTATTCGATCCAGAGCGAATTTCAGGGAAAAGCCAGCAGCGCAGGCCGCAAGTCTGAGTGGAGTTTTCCACTCCGGTCGAACGATGTCCTCCGGCAAAGCGAACTTTAACATCCAAGCTGGCTGCTGGAAATTGTTGAGCACCACGGTGGTGCAGTAGACTGCAGGAGGGAGCAGCGCGGCAAGCCCTTGGATTGGAAACACGAGCTTGTCCAATAATGAACGGCGCGTAGATTGTGGGATAGGGAGGCCGCCTTCCCCTTCCGAAGTGGTGACCTCTGGCGTTCTTAACTTCCACAGAAGATATCTGAAGAAATCCGCAGTGACAAGAACCGCTAACCCTTCGACCTTTTGAGGTGAGGGGTTCGCATAATGAAGCCCAGCGATATACATGGTGGTCTGTCGCAAGTATCAAGTGACGGAACCCCTTTCCAGTTCTTGGCCAAGAGCACTGCATGATGAGTAATGACCATCGTCCAATCACACCAGTGGACCGAAGCGGACCGCACCAACGACCAAATTTGAGGCTAGGAACTTGAAAATGGTAGGATGGAACAGTGGTAATTCACGATTTGCATCTGGTGATCAGTGGGACAGTGTCCCCTCCCTCCCCGAAACCAATGAATTGCTTGATCTTCAAGCAACATCAACCACACCGGACGTGGCAGGAAGAATGCAGGGCCGACCACGATCGGGTAGGAACAATTTGTATCCTGCTGAGGGAAGACAAGTGTTGAAAAGATGAATACCCTCATATTCGACAAGTCTAGTTTCCTGAAAATACCTTGCAGAAATCAATCATCAAATGGCGGTGTCTCAGGAGGCTTGTACTCACTTAGTTTGACGCTTCTTCCTCTCATACGTGATAGGACTTGTGAATTCAAGTACATCTTCCCATGCTTTCTCCCTTCAATGGACCTGCCTCGGTTGATCCAAACGTTGAGGAGCACTAGTCAGTGACACTGCTTCATAACCAGGTCCAGGTAGCTCCCGAAAGAGTTAGAAAATCACACGAACGAAGAGTTTCTCCAGTCGTTCGCAGAAGAAAGAACTGAGGGATACATGGGTGAGTAGCTACGGCTTGTATAGTATTTGACCGGTCGCCTCCAAGGCTTCATCGTCGAGTATCAACTTCGACAATTAAGCTCGATTCGAGCGATCAACATCTCCCCGGGCCGCTGTGCTACACAGCCGCCTGGACCCAGGCGGCGTGCGAGGATTGGTTGAACCTATTACTGATCTGTCCAGTGTCCGCAGCTTGTCTAGGGTCCAGTGGCGGATCGGACCATTCCGTGCGGGTGAGTATCCCATGGTTGTTGATCGTCGCTCCTGACCTTGCTAAGCTCTCTTCATGTTGATTCCTGACCCAGAGTCTATTATACCACTGTCCCCCGAACAAGCTGACGCCCTCAAGACCTTCCGCGAGCAATTGTTCGCCGAAGGAATCTTGCACGAAGGAGATTCAATCGGTACAGATGATCCAACATTACTGTAAGTATCTAAAGGTCCCCAGCTGATTTGTCGTGCGCCAGGCTAAGCACCAGCATCCGCTATATTCCAGCCGATTCCTGCGAGCACGCAGGTTCGATCTCAATGAATCAAAGAATATGGTGAAGAAATGCCAACACTGGAGGCAAACAGTGTTGGGAATCGGCATAGATGAACTGAGCAACAGGATGGACCCATTTGGTGTGAGTAACGAGTCTTGTGAGGTGCTTGTTACATTTGACCCCTATTTATTCAAGTATCCCGGCCGTGAACAAGTATTCAAATCTTGGTCGATGTACTTCCATAAGGTATGCTTGTCATTTCACTACAAACGTCTTGGATTTATTTTGTTGTTTTTGTCAGACAGACAAGGTCAGCGGAACGTCTAATCGATATGCGCAGAGCAGTTCCTTACGCAGAGCAGAAAGGACGGCCCGTGAACATACAGTTCTTCGGTGGTTTAAACCTTCCAGAGCTCTACAAGCACGTTACGCCAGAAAAACTCGTGCAATCTATTATAGTGACTGCAGATGCCCTCACTCGTGAAGTTTTTCCAGCTGCTTCCCGTGCAGCAGGTCGTCACATCGAGCAAGCTGTCGCCATCGTTAATCTCGAGGGCTTTGGGTAGGTCGTGTACTGTCGCAAACGTGCCCCGTGATGACACGATACACAGGCTCTCGCAATTCTGGCAAGTGAAATCCCTTGTTCAAATGTCGTTCCAAATATCGCAAGACTATTACCCAGAGACGTATGTCCATTACCAGGACCCTTCCTTGTACCTTTTCATACGCTCGTCGTGTAGGATGGGTCAACTTGTCATCATAAATGCCCCGTCTTCATTCACATTCATTTGGTCCATCATCAAACCTTGGCTTTCCAAAGAAACCGTAGAGAAAGTCGACATTCACGGGAAGGACTACAAGGAGGTTCTTTTGCAAATTGTGGATGCTGACAATCTTCCCACTTGTCTTGGTGGAAATTGCACATGCTCGAGCGCAGGTGGCTGTGACTTGAGTAGCGCTGGTCCTTGGATGGAAGAGAGGCTCGCGAAGAGACCTACGACCAAGGAAAGTAAACATTCCGCTGGACCCAGCGAATGCAGTACGCCTCCTAAGGTACCGTCTGAACGGACCTCGAGTACTCGTAACCACGTTGAGGGAAACGCGGAGCCAGTGAATGCGATCCATGAGAAAGTCGACCATGGGGATTCAGCGGCGGAACCGGTGGCTGCGGCTCTGCCAGAAGTGTCATGATACCGATGTCGGTTTGTCCCTAGCACTCTACATTTCGCGGACTTCGTCGAATTGTAGGTATGTAACTCGGGTACATCGAGGCTTATTGTAAAGTGATGCCACTGTGCGTTCTCAGACAATGCCTCAAAACGGGAGTTGAGTATTATGCAAGGAATAGACAAACGAGTGACAATACACATGATCAGAAGATTGGTATAAAGTCCTGTATCCTGTCCCTCGCATCCTGAGCGATACACTCTGCTATCCATGTAACGTTGCGAATTTCTTGTTCCTTTAGCTTAATATAGCTATAGAACACGCCATGCTGAAACTGTTGCATGAATGCCTGTTTATTCAGATGTACTTCCATCCGGAAGAACCGATCTTCTAGTTGTGCTGCGACGCCGAGATCACCGACATCAGGACTAATCTGGGAGGATGAAGAGCTGTCGAAGAAGGAGCGGTACTCGGAGATATTGTCGCAGACTAGTCGGACTTGCTCGAGGTCATCTGCTTTTGCAAGGGCATTGTTCCCTTCAGGGAACAATCTCCCGATTGCAGGGAAGAGCTTGGCACGTTGCTCTTTGGTCAGCTCCGTGTCAAATGAGTTGATGGTGATATTGATTGTTCTTCGGTCTGCCTCGAAAGCAAGGATAGTTTGCATTACTTCAGACGTTGGTGAACCCAGAGTGCCGACGAAGTTGTAGAAATCCTCGAGATACGCCTTGTAGACGGTATTGCGGATAATTTCGATGTTAAGGTCGTCGAGGTCAGCAGCGGAAAGGCAATCGCGGAAGTAAGGGGCTGAAATGCGGTATGCGTAAACACGTGGTTTACATTCCGTGATCCTGCACTCACCTAGCGGGGTCTCCACAAGGACACTATGGTAAAGCTCCTCGACGTTGGTGGCAACACACAGAGCTGGCATTGTATCAAAGATCCCAAGGGGATGACAACGCTCTAAAAGCTCATGTGTATCCCTCTCATGCAAGGTTCCAGTGATCAATAGAACGACATTGTCGATCATGTAGCCGTACCTGAGTAATCATGGGATTAGTCCTTGTCAGGGAATCGAAAAGGACGACCAACGTGATATAATCAAGGAATTTACACAATGGTTCCACAGCATTGCTACGGATAAAATTGAACTGGTCGACGAGGATTTGCGTTGCTCTGTCGGAAATCGTGGTTGTCGAGAGCGGCGAAGGCTCGTTCGCGAGGAAATTCCCGTAATCGGTTGCAGAAAGCTGAGTCCTAAGATCTGCAGGTAGAATGAGTACTTTTGACGCTAATATGGCGGTATTTACGGCGCGGTACCTTCAAGACTTTCGCATTGCGTCAAGCTCGCATAGTGGCCTTGGCTTAGAATGCCAGCCTTGTAACCGCGTACGATGCCCTCCAGAAACCCGTTGTTGACCTATATGAGATATTTGCAGCGTGATGGAACTTCGAGATCAAATCGAGACGCACGTTAAAGAATAAACCCTCCATGACCTTGCTGGTTGACTGTGGTATTGCGGATTTCGCTTGTTTGTTCGGCTTCCGTTTCAAAGAGGAATATTATTCCCACGAGTCACTTTAGGACCTAACTACACTGCTTCGAGCTGGTACTACAGGAGTGAATAGGCACGGTATAAGTATATGGACATCTCTAAACAACATCTCCGGAGTCATCCGCCGGTTCTTCACCTCGCCTTCTCCGACGATGCTTGCTCCGCGAGCAAGAATTCACTGTCCCCACTCACCAGCATGTACGGGTTCCCAAGTGCGTTTATGGTGGCATCCAAAGACGCGTTGGACAACTCCGGGTTCTTCAGCGGGTCCAGCAATAGACGGGTGGCATTCATGAAATCCGCATCGAGACGGCTCGCCTTGCGCAATCTCACCGCGACGACAAGCATGACAACCGACACCACGATGTTGACGATGAGCACGTAGACGCCGTAGCACGGCGTGAACTGCAAGACATCGTTGCGCGTGACAGGCACGATTGGCATGACGCTGTCAACGGCCGCCAACGTCGCAAAACTGTAGGCGCCCATCGCCATACCCAACGCCGTACTCCAGTAGATCCCTGTTGCCGATGACGAATTTGTGCCGAGCACGTCGAGAGGGTAATAGTCGGCGTTGAGCGTATATGCAAAGTCGAGGAGAGAAGATCCGCCGATGCAGCTGCCCGCTGCAGGATACGTGGCGTTGCAGACCAAGCTGGCGATATCTTGGGCCCAGCGGTCGTTTGACATCACGTTTGGCCACGTCTCCCCGTTTGGTGCAAATTCGGTGGCGCTGCTTGTGGATCGCAATGTGCCACCGAGGATGATCGCGGACGCGTTGAGGCGATACAAGGATTGCGAATTTGGGAAGGTGGCGATGATTGACAGCGTCTGGTTGTCACCCCCTTCATACCATAGTTGGCCAGTACCGAAACCAAATCCTGTGCTGCTAACGCAGGTGAGGTTCTGTGCGGTGGGTGGGATGGAGGAAAGTGGTTCCATGGAAATGTTGAAGCCATTCAGCGGTGTGGATAAGGAAAAATCACTGTTGGGTATGTAGCCAGGGAGAGGGGGGTAAAAGAGGACCCCCATTGGAACCCCTGAAGCCAGCTGCGTGCCACCCACGATCTCGATGAGCCCGACGATACCAGCCACCCCCGAACACACCGACGCCATGACGTAGCTTAACAGTCCAGATGCCGGGACGAGGAGTGATCCGGGGGCCAGCGGGGTGTCGAACGGGCCAAAAGGAACTCCTACAGGCATCCACTGTACATCGGGCACCATCGCCCACGCGTCGTTTATGGTCAACCCGGTCGCCAATCCCAGTGCCCAGACGGCTGACAAAGCGAGCAAGGGCAGTTCGAATCCATGGCACACCAAGTAATGGGCAAGGTTACCGATGGAGGGGTAACTGTAAACGGCGACTCTTCGGCTGCGCATACCTTCTCCCGCGAGTTTGAAGAGTACGTAGCGCTTTCCGGCCACCATTATCATGGCCGATGTGATAGTGACCGAAAGGGTTGAGATCGCCCGTTGAAGGATCGACAAAGTCCCGCTGGGCACGGGACCCCATTCGAAAGTTGCTTGTACATAGAATATGAGGGTGGCAAGGACAATGGATGCCGTGGTCAGGATAAAAGAACATAATAGGACGAAGAGGTCTGCAGCCTCGGCAAACCAGCCTGGCTTGGCTGCGGTGAAGGTGAACTTCTTCCCTAACAAAGATTGGACAGAGTCGCTCTCGTTCATGCTGAGCGAGTGGAGAGGAGGGATACTATGGCAAAAGAACTCCTAGTCAACATTGATCAGCTTCAATACGTTACAAACAACGTACCTGGGAAATTTACCGCGGAGTCGTCTGAGGAATATGGAAAGACTTCTGGTCAGTACTTGGTAGAAGCAAGCATGAGTAGCGCCGATAGCGAGTTGAACACACGGATCCGATGCGGCGATGCCCAACGCCAAGTACTGCAGATCCGGGGCGGCGGCACTGCCTGTCGGCCCTGGTTGATCATGATGTGATGTCAGCTCTGTCAGTAATGAGGTACGAACGAAGCGACAGAACGTTCAAGTTGTCTTTGGCTGAGCGGCGGCGGGGAGTGGCGCATCGAGGCAGTGCGCTCGGCGACTTCCGAACACTCCCTACGCTTTCAAGTGCCAGGGTCCCCGATTTATGCCTTTTCGGGTAATGTCGAGGTTATTGCAGTGTTTTCACTTTGTGTCTAGCACACGCTGAACACATTTATGGCTGTCTTATCAAAGGGCCCCTAAACCATGATTTACTTTTCCGTGGGATCTATTTCTTGTTTCACTATGGCGAGTTTGGGCGGGATCCATTTCCAAATTGAGTTATATAAACTGATTGTTGATTAAGATTCTTAAACGCGCTATCGCGTCACGCGTCCAGGTCGCGTCTCTCTTTCACCTTCACCTCCTACCCTCTTTCTAGACCACCTAGACAATGTCTAAATGTCTTTCTCTAATAGGTCAGATCATTATTCACGCTGGCTCACGTCTTCAAGACCTCAATTATCGCCTTCATCCGACCCCACACGAAGTTTATATTTAAGCGATGACAGTGCACTGCCGCCGCTTCCCCGGACATTAAACAATTCTCCTAATCAGGCCGAGGCACCTGCAGGCAGCCACGAGGCCTTTCAGTACGCACATCCCGGGAAGTTGACCCACAGATTCTTCGGGGGGGACCGGGAGATGGTAGCATAGCATACGAAATGGAAAACTTGAAACGATGTTCGCACAAAACACGCAAAAGAAGACAACTAGTGTTTCGCCAAGCGGGCACGTTTCGTACCGTAACTACCGTTGGATGAAGCAATAATGATTCTGAACTGTCCAGCGTCAGCCCGTCTTTTTTGTCCGGAGGATGTAGGTGTCGGCGGGTGCATGCTCTCGTGGTTTGCAATATGAGAAGGCGTCTCGGGACGAGCTGGAATACCAAATTTCTTCTCCTCCAGCGCAGTAAGGACAACAGTTTCTGATCATGTGCGAAGGGAGAGGTAATCCCAATAGTGTCGTGGCGGCGTGCCACGCACGCCTCTTGACCTCGGAGGTCTATTTGTCTCTGCAAAATAACCCCGTCGTGAGAATCCCAAGAAACTGGTGCCAAGGGTGGTGGGAGATGCCAAGATCTGATCCTTGCCTCGTCACGCCCTGCAATCGTCGCGACTGGTCACCTCGGACGTCCTCGGTAGCCCCTCTAAGTTCGAAGAACAACTGGTTTCGAATTCCTCCAATCGTCATGATGTGCGGTTTCGTCACGGTGGACATCACTTGCGCGCTGTTTTTGATCCGACTTTTGTTTGTTCGATTGGGCCACTCGTTTCGAAACCATTTGATTTACCTATACCCAGCTTTACTACTTAAGCCTCGACTGTATACCCCTTATCCCCAGTCAACTAAAGACGAGGATTTTACCCAGTCCGTTGATTCTTCTCTCGTGTGACTTCTCGCTGACTCTGGTCTGCAGCCGTCACAGCTTGCTTCTACCAAGTACTGACCAGAAGTCTTTCCATATTCCTCAGACGAATCGTTGACACGCTATCACTCCACGGTAAATTTCCCAGGTACGTTGTTTGTAACGTATTAAAGCTGATCAATGTTGACTAGGAGTTCTTTTATCATAGTATCCCTCCTCTCCACTCGCTCAGCATGAATGAGAGCGACTCTGTCCAATCTCTGTTAGGGAAGAAGTTCACCGCAGCCCAGCCAGGCTGGTTTTCCGATGCTGCAGACCTCTTCGTCCTATTATGTTCTTTTATCCTGACCACGGCATCCATCGTCCATGTCATCCTCATATTCAATTTGCGGGGGGCTTTCGAATGGGGCCCCGTGCCCGGCGGGACTTTGTTGATCCTTCAACGGGTGATCGCAACCCTTTCGCTCACCATCACGTCGGCCGTGATAATGGTGGCCGGAAAGCGCTACGTACTCTTCAAACTCGCGGGAGGTATCCGCAGCCGAAGAGTCGCCGTTTACAGTTACCCCTCCATCGGTAACGTTGCCTGTTACTTGGCGTGGCATAGACTCGAACTGCCCTTGCTCGCTTTGTTGGCCGTCTGGGCACTGGGATGGGCGACCGGGTGGACCATAAACGACGCGTGGGCGATGGTGCCCGTTGTAGAATTGCTGCCTGTGGGAGTTCCCTTTGGCCCGTTAGACACTCTGCTGGCCCCCGGATCACTCTTCGTCCCGGCATCTGGACTGTTAAGCTACGTCATGGCGTCGGTGTGTTCGCACGTGGCTGGTATCGTCGGGGTCATCATGATCGGTGGTGGCGCGCAGCCGGGTTCAGATCCAATGGGGTTCCTTTATTATCCGCCTCTCCCTGGCCACATACCCAACAGTAATTTTTCCTTATCCACACAGCTGAATGGCTTCAACATTTCCATGGAACTACTTTCCTCCATCCCACCCACCGCACAGAACCTCACCTGCGTTGGTAGCACCGGATTTGGTTTCGGTACTGGCCAACTATGGTATGGAGGGGGTGACAACCAGACGCTGTCAATCATCGCCCCCTTCCCAAATTCACAATCCTTGTATCGCCTCAACGCGACCGCGGTCGTCTTCGGTGGCACATTGCAAGCCACAAGCAGCGTCACCGAATTTGTACCAAGCGGGGAGACATGGCCCAACGTGATGTCAGACGACCGCTGGGCCCAAGAGATCGCCAACTTGGTCTGCAACGCCACGTATCCTGCAGCGGGCAACTGCATCGGATCCTCTCTCCTCGACTTTGCGTATGGGCTCAATGACTATTACGATCTCGACGTGCTCGGCCCCGATTCGTCAACTGTAACAGGGATGTACTGGGGTACGGCGTTGGGTATGGCGATGGGCGCCTACAGTTTTGCGACGTTGGCGGCCGTTGATAGCGCCATGCCAACCGTGGCTGTCACGCGCAACGATGTCTCGCAGTTGACGCCGTCCTACGGCATCTACGTGCTCATCGCCAACATCGTGGTGTCGGCTGTCATGCTTGTCGTCGTGGTGAAATTGCGCATGGCGAGCCGTCTCGATGCGGATTTCATGGATTCCACCCGTCTACTGCTGGACCCGCTGAAGAACCCGGAGTTGTTCAATGCGTCTTTGAATGCCACCATAAACGCACTTGGGAACCCGAAAATGCTGGTCAGTGAGGACAATGAATTCTTGCTCGTGGAGCAAGCATCGCCGGAGAAGGCGAAGTGATAAACTGGCCGATGTGACTCCGGAGATGTTTAGAGATGACCATATTCCTGGACCCGAAAGATCCAGATTCAAAAATGTCTGTCGCAAGTCGCTTACATACACCCCCCTCCTGTTCTCTCGTTTGTTTGCCCCTGCGCTGCTCGAGACTGTACATTTGTCTATCTCTGCGCTCGGTACTAAGGTACTTTTGATGATTTATGGTATATGCTTACATCCTTCGAAGTAGGTTGTTCTCGAGAAACACATCATTCCTGTTATAGGGTGCATGAACCTACCTGTCACTTGCCGAGCATCTGCCGAAGCAGAGTTTTGAATATGGCCACCGCAGACTGACGCGAGACGACATCCAGCAATGTAGCCATGCAAAAAAAAAATGTTGCCAGTGACCACTAGTAGTCCTGCACCAAATCTTACGCCATTATAGACAATACATCTGTGAATGATCTGCACAACGATAAAATTTATTAGGATGAATCTAGCAAAGGAAATTATGACAATGAAAGGATACAGTTATAGTTGCGTATGTATGAACATGCTTTCTACTTCACGTGTCCGTTGGTCTCAGGCGGTTATCCGACGCCGCTTTGAGACGCGCACGTTTTGATACTCGTCGTCGTCGTCATCGTCACTGTAATCTTCCTCCGCAACGTCAGAGCCGTAGAGTTGCTTACGCTTGTCAAGGTCGACTTTACGCAAGGAACGGAGGTGGACGATGAGTGACTTGTGGAACTCCGACTTCAGGGAATAAGTCGATTCAGATTCCCAACGCACACAGTGAGAATGTCCCTCACCTTCATGACTCGCCGTTTAGTATCCGTACTCCTGTCCTGTCGTCTCCGTCTCTCTTTATACTACATGACCGCGGTCAGGGCAACTAGAACCTCAAGAGTGAATATATTTACCTTCCGTTGCTCATCCACAAGAAGGGCGGACAAGTGTTTGATCCACCGTTGAAGATTCGACTCTACCTTCCGCTTCTTCGCCTGCATGCTCAAGAGAGCCATCATCGCGTTCTCCGCATCGTCCTCTACGATAGCTTCATCGTCAGAGTCTGGGACGATATAGGATGTCACCGTCGTAGCCGCGGACCTTCTGGGTCGTCTTCGAGATGATGTTCGGCTTGCCTGCGATGGGGTTGACGGGCCCACGTGGCATGCTGAGCGGGACAAGGTCGGGGGACTGGTTTCCTTCTTGATATCATTCGGTTTCATACGGGATTTACAAGAGCGTTTTGTATCTGAAGGAAGAGCTTGTTTCGAGAGATAATCTTCTTCGCTGAAAAAGAATTCGGCTCCGAACTCGATTTCATGATAGAGGCACCAATTCTAACGATACGGCTCAATGACAAAATCAAAATGTTACGAACAGCGGTACTCACGGGTGCTCGACCTAGATGCGCGAGCAGCTTGAAGTGTTTGAGAGTGATGGGAACATGAGTCGACGTCGTTGTATAGCCTACACCAGCCGGCGAAAGATAGAGATGAAGAAGCTAGAAACAAACTATCAGAGCACAACTCGTAGGGATCGACACTAAACGCACCGTGGTATTATTGTTAATTACAGCATGGGTCATGAATACCGCCATCATAGGACTGCGTGGGTCGTAACCTTCCTTGGCCCACCTACCAACCGGTAAAGACTCTGCTGATACATCAATACTGTCCGCATGACGAGGTGTACAGGGGGTACTCACCGATGGGGAAGTCCAATTTTCCGTTCACATCAGCACCATAAATGCTGTAGTAGTATGACCGTCTACGAGATCGAGTGGGGGCCATCTCGTCTTGACGGATCATGGCAGACAACGTATCCTGTCCTATGGTGCCCTACGGCCGATTCAACACGAGAATGCCAGCATTTAATAGGTGACTGCGAACCAAATCAGGTCCATCGCTCGTGGCAGCCGTTTCCTCTGTTTCCTCGATGACAACCTCGGGAGGGACGTCATCCTGACCTTCCATTTCGGCATCAATGATTTCTGCTGATTCACCAGCGAGAGGAGCAGTCTGATTCGAGGATCCGCTTGAATTGGCTCGGATCATCTTCAAATTACTGAAGTCTCGACACAGCGCTGCTTCATAGGTAGCGCATGCTTTTTCGTCCTCGACTGGAGGAAGATCGTCCAGTGATAGCGAATATCGCATCACAGCAGCATCTGCAAGAGCGGCATGAAGAGAATAGTGTTCCCCAAGCTTGCGCAGAGTCTTGCCCTGGGAGGAGTGAGTTAACGGAAAATACAAAAGGACGTACTTACCTTGCTCCCGATCTCCAAGCATTTGATGGCAACGTCTTGCACGAGGTCCTTAATGTCTTTCGCACTCATTCCAATCTCTTCTTTTGCATACTCGGTCAGAAGAGTATGTTTCTCCACGAAAGGGTTGATCATAACATTAAACAAGTCCTCCTTCGTCAACGGTAACAGACCGATTGCTTCCAATTTTGCGTGCAAGGATGAGACGGCTTCAGGTACAGCAGAGAGCCACCACGTGCCGTCAGACAGACATACGGTTAATAGCATAACAACTCGGACCATTGGGTCAGTACTGGGGAAATCGGTGTAGAGCTGACGAATGGCATTAATGGTGTACGTGGATGTGATTGAACGCGATTTCACGAAAAGCTAGAAGGGAAGGTATGAATATGGGCCTCCAAAGTCTCGCTTCACAACCTCACCTTCATCAACTCGGTAACAACGGGACTGACAACGATAAGAGAGTGAACGCCGGGCAATCAATGAACGTGACTCACCCGAGCTTGAACAACAGCTCCCCTGATCGATCAAGGACCTTGAGGGCTCGATATGCGGACTCATTACTCTTGGCCTCCATGCATATTTCTGCCGCCACCGTACGACTCAAAAACATCCTGTCCAGCTCAAGCATTGAGTGCCATGTTCTGTCCGGAGTGAATTGAAAGCCACCTTGGATCTAGTCGTTTCAACTCCCGAACATTGCGGACAATATCATCAGTTCGATCTCCGCCGTTTAGCGCTTGCTTTTCGAACATCTTACGGAAGACAAAGTCACGATACTGATTTGCCTACAGTGAGAAATTGGACCAAGCGGGGAAGGTGCTCAGATACCTTTGGATCCATCCGGAATCCGTTGGCCTCCGCATGGGGTAGTAGCCTCGGCTCGATGGCAAGTGCAATCGGCAGTTGAGCCATCAAAGGATCCTTTGTAACAATCATCACATGAGGGAACCGAAAGACAAGGAATGGAACCGCACACCTTCATACTGAATGGGATGAACTAGACCAAGTCAGAAACCAGACGATTCCACAAAAAGGAGAGCATACCTTGTACTTGTCCAAAATCTCGCGGACGTCCTCCCACTTTGTACTCTTCAAGTCCTGAGGCAGCCTGCTCTCCTTGAGAAAAGAATGAAAAATGTAACCATCGTCTTCGTTCTTTCCGAGAGGTAGTTCGTCAAACAACGCAGAAGTGATTTTCATGAAATGCGTGAACACGGGAAGAGGTATCGACCTGACCCACGGTGACTTGATAAAGTGGCTTGCAGAACGGAAGTAGTGATGAATGGCGACCTGTATAATGTAGCGAGATACATAGGCGCCACTTGATACGAGGATCTGAGGGGGGGCGCATATACTCAGCCTAGGACACGGAGACGAAGAGAAAAGCGCAGAAGACGCACGTCGATGACTTTGTCGTTGAGGGCTCTCCCTCTGCCTAGAGCCCAGAACATGGCGTCCATGTGACCGTATCGATGGAGGAAGTAATGGGCACGGACATAGGGATCCCTGGAGACCCGGAGGAAGCGTTTGGAGGTGAGGGTGAGGGCGGTGGGATCGTTAAGTTCGTAGATGATGAGATGGATGATATCGTCTGGTGCGGTACTGAGGATGGGTAGATACTCACAAGGTCAGGAAAACATACCGCATAGACGCTCCATGGGACAGCGCGGGGCAGCAAAAGGGGAGAAAAATCGGGGTGGATTGGCTTGATGGCGGGGAGAGAAGGAGGATGAACGTGGCGGTGAGTGCGACTTTGTTTGCGAGGGTGGTGGTCTGGTGTCAAGCGTGCAGGCAGTCCAAGTTACAAGCATCGGACTTCCAATTTCGAGTAGTTCGACCACATCCTTGGCGGACCCCGCAGACTCAACGCCTCGCCGTAGAAGAGAACGAGCGTTGCGACGGACCGAGCCCGCTCCGCAAATACAATGCAGTTACAACCAGATCACCAATGCCGGCATAACACTCAGAAAGTCCTCTTATAGTAACCCCTCCAAACTTGCCAGGCCAACTTCCAATCCCGGACCTGCAATCTGCTATCATACACGTCAAAATTCGCCTCCTCCAATCGACCCAGTATCGACGCCACAGGAATCTGCACACATTCAGCATACGCAACATCACACGGGAATCGACCCACGGCTGCAGCAAACACCGGCATCGCCTCTTCCGGCACCTTGTCCCCCCCGAACATATTTCGCGCAGTCAGCAGGTTGTCGTTGGCGATCGTGGCAAGCTCAAACACCGCATCTTCCAGCCCCTTGCTAGCCCCTCCTTTGGTCAGCACCTCTTGCTGGTTCACGCCGTGCTTGGCTGTGATCTCGGCTGGGATGACCACCATCCCTTTGGACGCGTGAAACGGAAAGGCACGCAGCAGCGTAGTGAACGACTGGGCTACACCGAGATGAGACGCGGCGTGGGACAGTGTTTCGGACGGCAGGTTCAGCAGCGAGAGCAGGAGGTACAGGAAGGTCGACGCTGTAGACTCGGCGTGCGAGGTCATCGATTCCACGGTCAGCTGCGACTGCGCGTGCAACTCTTGTTCCTACACGACGTCAGTCTTGAGAAATCAGAACCGAGTCTGGTGCACAAACCGACCCTGGCTTCGATGATCCTCTGAAAGTGGTATGGCGCCAGGCGACTCCTCTGCGTTGCTTCGTAGAGTCCAAGCGCGATGGGGTGCCGCGGAGGCTTGTTCTACCAGAACATTGATAAAATACAAATACACCCAAAGCGTGACTTACAGCAAAGATGTCTTTCACGGCGTCTCTCCAAAACACAAGCCGGGCCTGTCCAAGCGCTGTTTGCGAAACAGCTTCTTTTATCATAGATACCTCGATCTAGGACAGCAAACTTCAGTATTTCGCTAGTACAACACGAGCATACGCACGTAGAAGGCTCTCAAAGCGTAAAATGCGCTCTGGTATTGCCGGGGGTAGAACTGCGAGACGAGGTATCCCTCATAGTCGTGTTTTCGAACGAGACCCTTGCAATACTCGGTTGCATTTGACGTCCCAGCCTCCGAACGAACCTTGGCGCTCGCAGAAAAGTTGCGAGCTGCTGTCGCATGGTATCGCTGCCATGGACGGGCAGATATTCCAACTCGTCCGCGGACCATAGCAAAGTCAGTTTGCGCCATCCGAATTCGGCCCCTTAATAGCCGGCGGTGTCGAGGGGACCGTCGCCAGGACCCGAAAACCTCCACCAAGTGGTCTCCGTCACAGCAGCACGTCATGTCCTCCAGACAATCTGGACTGCAGAGGGAGGTCCTCGCCCTGTACAGACGGCGAGTACCGTCCTTGTCTCGTCGCTTTTCTCGCTCATACTTCCACCCAGTGCACTTCGGATGGTGCGGACGAAACCACCGCAAGCCCAACCCAGGTTCTCCCTCTACGTTCGCTACACATTTCACACTCAGGCATCCTCGGTGTCCCCCCGCAATGTCGCTGCAATCGAGCACCTCCTCAGGCGTGGAAGGCGACAGATAGAGACGTACGAAAGCCCTTCTATCAAGGACTGTCAGATCTCGCAGACCATGGTAGACTGGGAACAAGCCCGTAGATACTAGACGCGGCCCTCAGATTAGTTAGCATTCCACCCATGCATCTGGTGTATCAGACCAGTTGTATCAAATAAATCTATTGCGATTGCACATGAAAGTGAGCAAGGTCACGCCTTGCGTCGAGCTGCTGTTCTTTCCCTCCGCGTCATACGACGAGCCGGTTCTGGAGCCTTCAACAGCTCCTCCTGCGACATGACGCCCTCCTCGGATACTTTCTCATACTGCAACCGCCGTTCGTTGAGGACAAACTTGAGGCGTGCCATCGACTTGCGACACTGAACGCGAGCGACTGTCGTGTAAGCAAAAAAAGTACACACATGTGCGCAAGGCAACGACCGACCATTCGATCCATCGTCGGAGCAGCGAGCGCCTCGGGATTTTGAATACCAATTCTCCGTGCTTCCTCTCGCTGCGTCGCGAGCAGGTTACGTTCGCGCAAGACAACATACCAGAGCGTATGCAAGTCCCTGAAGCTCTTCCGCCTGAGTTCGGCGGCATGCCATGGTCGTCCTACCGAACCAGAGCGAATCAGCACACGAGCAACGTGGATTCAGCTAAGACGGCACGCACCAGATTCGGTGAGCGATTCTCTGGCCTCGAGCGTTTCGTGTTTGACTACACCATCCAGCTCCTTTTTCCGGAAGAAAGCCCAAAGACCATGGCTCGGGTCAACGTTGATACCTAGATGGGGTCGTTTTTGAGATTTCGTAACTGAGCTCGATGCCGGGGAAGCGGGACGGGTGCCTGGGTGCAGGGCGGCTTGCGACGAGTTCCACCGTACTCTGTAGAAAACACGTAGAACGCGAGAAGAACGCGCCGGTTGGAGGATGCAGGACATTGAACAAAGTAATTTGCTGCCGCGCTCAGTAATTCTTCCAGTTTGGCACAGCCACAGACAAGGACCGATTCGGTGTACCGTACATGGTGTAGTCTAGCAAACATCATCGATTACATCCCTACGGTTGTATCATTGCAAGGTTCGTTCGTTCGGGTTCTGTTTCCGCGGGGGAAACACCGAAACACTTCCTCCTCTCCCCTGTGCATCTCCGTCCCGCGAGCAAAAACTCGCTGTCCTCCCGAACGGACTACGGATCCGTCCACTGTCGATTTCAGGGACGCATTGAATAACTTCTTCAGCGGGTTCAAGAGGGGCCGCGTCAAGTTGATGAAATCTCGCCCCGAGGCGCAGTTTCACCACAACGATCAGCGTGACGAGCGACGCGACGATCATACTGGACGACGGGAACGCGCGACGTGGCCCCCCAATAAATACATCGCGGAACTGTAAGTGCCTAGTGGCATGCTCAGGACCGTGCTCCAGTGGCTATCCCATCCCCATCGAGAGACTCGGAGTCAGTGTTCAACATACTTGCAAAGCCCGAGAAAGAGTAGCCCGTGCAGATGCCAACAGGTGGGGAGGTGGAATTGCAGATTAAGCTGGTAATATCGTGAGCCCACTGGTTG